>JBBPBT010001050.1:756217-833455 GCA_037974875.1 Cicer bijugum
TGTGGTCTATATTTTGGTTGTACAATATTCTTCCATGGGTGTTCCACCTTTTTAGCTTGTTCACTGGCATCTATAAGGTCTTGAAACTCCTCGTCAACATTCTTAGTACCACGAATCTTTTGCAACATTATCTTAGCATTTTCATGTTTACCTCTTTCAATCAAGGAGTTGGGTGTGTCACCCAAGAAAAGGGATCCCAAACACAACAAAATTGCAGGCACAGCTCCTACACCCAAGGAAATTCTCCATCCATTTTCGTGCTTGGAAGTCCCATAATTGATAAGATTTGCAATTAGGATACCAATTGTAATCATCATTTGGAAGCCCATATTAAGTGCTCCTCTAATCTTTGTTGGAGCCATTTCAGATAAATATACTGGAACAGACTGAATGTTGCATATACAACAAATAAATCAAATGAAAAACATTTATATTAACTAAAAATTTATTTAAAGAATACAAATTAAATAATGGGGCTCATTTATTAGAGATTCAAACTTGTTTTTGTCTTCAATATTTTAGATTTTTAAGAAAAACTCAAGTTAATTTGTGTTTGTTTATAATGATGGAAATGACTTTTTTTTTTGTTTAATACAATCTATAAAAAACAATTTTCAATATAAGCTACAAAAGCATTTTTTATATAGCTTTACTAGGATTCTAATTTTGTAAAAAAGTGGTAACAAATTGATAAATAAATTTAAACAATTCGTTATGTTAATCATTTAATTACCTGGTTGCAGTATCCCACCCCAAAACCGAGCAACAAACGACCAATGATAAGCATTCCAACATTGATAGCAAAACCATTTAGCAAGGCACCAATAAGGAAAAACAAACCACCTACAAACATTGAAGGTTTACGTCCAAGCAATCTTGTTGTAATTGAAGCAAAGAAAGAGGCTACCAATGCTGCAAGGTATAATGAAGATGTGAACAATGTGAGGAGTTGATTGTCAAATTTGCAGTATTGACTCTCACTTCCAGATTCATCTTTCATTTGTTTATACACAGATGGAAAAAACTTGATTAAGAAAGGTTCCATAGAAGTCACTCCTCCGGTAATACCAAGGTCATAACCAAATAGAAGACCTCCCATAGCTGCAACAAAACATGTCACCAACACAAAGGCAGTAACCTCGCCTTCATGATGTCTTCCTCCTTCCGTCGGTACAAATGCTCCTCCTGCCATATTTTTAATATTATCTCTTTCTTCTTTTATTGCTATTCTTTGATATTGTTCTCGAACAATGTTTGTCGCATTATATAGTGTTTTGATGTTTTTATGATAAGATTTGACAAACAAAAAGTTATCTATTGTAAACATACAATCTATTAAGTTATGAAATTTTCATGTTTGGATTTGGTGTCAACGTTCTGTCCTAACAACTTAGGATAACAAAAGGAATATATTGTCATCTAAGTATTTCGTTTACGTTTTCTATATCGGTATTAAAATGATAAATTATAGTTTTTATTTGATAAAAAAGGAAACGTTGTTTTAAATATTTAAAAATATTATTTTGTATAGGCTTAATTGCATTTCTTGTCCCCTATTATAGGTGAATTTAGAAAGTAATTCCCCCATTTTGTTTGTCTCTAGTTTTGGTCCCCCAAACAAAATTTGAGTCCAAATCATGATGAGTTGTTATTTTTTTAATGACGTGTCAATAAAAGGGTGACGTGGCAGACATCTATGTGGATTAAAGTCATTATTATATTATTTCTGATTAAAAAATACAATATATATTTTTAAAAACTATTATTATAATTGTGACACTATTTTAAAATAATTGTCAAAAATAAGTTAAAAAAAATCTAAAATCATGAACCCTAAACAGATCAAAATCAAAAGCATCGTGAACCAGCGTGAACCCTAAATCAAAAAACAGCTCCAATTCAGCAGAAGCAGCAGTTCGTGAACCCTTTTCATCAAAATTGATCATTTCCCTTTTCTTCATCATCATTGTTTGATTTCGTCTTCTTCTTCTTCATTGTTGTTCATCTTCCCTTTTCATCGGGATTCTTCTTCTTCTTCATATTCATCTGTTACACTCGTGTTCGTCCTTTGCTATTCTGTTGTTTCTTCTTCTTCATCTGTTTTGTTTCTTCTTCCTTTGTTCGTTGTATTTTTTGGGGGAAAAATGTCTTGTCATTTGTATTCAGTTACAAGCAACAATTCTCATTTGAGAATTAGAAGGAGAGAATATTTGTGTGGACTTGAATCTCCTTTGTGTACTTCTTGGACGGCTGAAAACCCAGGTCAATGGTTTCATGGTTGTGGATTTTATAAGGTAAACTATTTGCCAAAATCCTGGAATTTATTTTTTGTTGTATTGTTTATAGATTATAAAAATTTGTTGTTATGTTGTTTAGTTACATGGTACTTCTTATTTTGTTGTTATGTTGTTCCAATTACAGCGTAAAAAATCTTGCAATTTTTTTGATTGGTTTGATGAGTCAATGACAGAAAGAGCAAAAGAAGTTATTATGTCTCTGATGAAAAGGATTGACGAATTCAAGAAGAAAGACAATGTGACAAAAAATTATGATGACGAACTGAAGTTGAAGTTGAAACTAATGAGGGGTTTTCTGGCACATTCATGGCTCTTGATTATTGTTCTTTTGGTTATTGTAATTTTGAAGTAATTAAAATGATTGGATTAAGGGTGTTTATGGTTTAAATTGTATTGTGTAATATAATCAAATTTGTAAGGTTGTTATTATGAAATGAAATTGGTATTATTGTAATTCAATTGTCTATTTTTACATGTTAGTAACTCAATTTGATATGATTGTAAAAATACAATTTGGTCAAACAATTTTTGAGTAGTTTGAAATAATCAGAATAATCTGGTCAAAATAATTAGAACAATTTTCCAAGATTTGAACCAAAATTTGATACATTGTATTAATGCAATGTGGTCAAACTAATCAGAATTTAGGTGATAATCAGTACATCATTACATACTACTGCAATACAAAATAATCATTCCATCAGAACTTAGCTCCAAAAAGAGGTCATACTACTGCATTACAAAATAAAATTCCCAAGTATCATTATATATTCATAATAACCAAAATAAAGCTCACGAGTTTAGTTCCTTCAATTGATTTGTGAATCTTGAATTTGTGGAACATGTGAATCCTGAGATAAAATTGTTGGTGTTTCTTCCTCATCACCTCCAACCCTTTTTGTCTTTGCTCATTTTGTTCTGTTGACTTTATTTTCACTTTTTGGTATCTCTCTATCTGCTGCACTTTTACCCTTGCATGTCCTCGTGTTGTGGCCAAGCTTGCCACAGTGTTTACATTTCACACTTGCAATCCGTCTTGGTTGTATGTTAGAACCATTTGGCTCATCATTGGACTTGTTCCTATTTTTCTTTGGTCTACCCAATGCTAATTCTCATGATTGGGGATTTACAGGATCTCCAATCGATGCATGCCAAGGTTTTGGTCCATTTGATGGCATTATAATGTAAGAGTAACATGTCAAGAAGTTTGTTTTCCTATTTAAAGAACCAAAAACACATCAACAAAAAAAAACAATATGTTAAAAACATGTTATAAACTGAATGTTAATAACCTGTAACAGAATTGAACCAGAATTGAATATTAAAATCAACACTAAACCAGAACTAAATGTTAAAACCAACACTAAACCATAACTGAACTAGCAGAATAAAACCAGAACCAGAACTGAACTAGCAAAATAAAACCAACACTAAATGTTGAACATAATGTTAATAACCTATAGCAAAACTGAACTAAACTAGCAAAACAACATGTAACTGAACCATAACAAGATGTTAATAATGCAGAACATCATACAACAGTACCAATAATCCAGAAAACCAAGAGTTAGATTTTGTCGAATGGTTTAAGAAGCGTGCCTTGTAAAGCGATGTATCTGACAAACTTAAGAAGCTATCAAGAGGACCAAATAAAATTGCAAGACATTTTTCTGGCTATGTAATTAATGGATACAGGTTTCATACAAAACACCGTGATGTTAGACGTAAAACACAAAATAGTGGTGTGACACTAATGGCAGTAGATGAAAGTTTTGCAAGTACCAAAGATGAAAATCCAATAGTACAATCAATAGTTTACTATGGATCAATTACTGAAATAGTTGAGGTTGATTATTATGGTAAGATGTGATTGGTTTGAAGTTGAAGAAGACAAGTTTGGCTTGACTTGTGTTTACTTTAACAAGAGATGCTACATGGACGATCCCTTTGTATTGGCATCTCAAGTCCACCAATGCTTCTACATTCAAGATCCTTCTAATCCAAATAGACATTATGTTATGAAGTCTATTACTAGGGAATCTTTTAACTTGAACGAAAAATCAATTTCAAATGGCCAACAACCATATCAATGTGATTCATCTGGCCATCCAATTAATCAAGCTGCAAGCGATGAGGCTTGTGAAGTTGAATTTGTTAGGAATGATATTCCACCAACGATTATTGTTAATTCTTTACGTGGGTTGGATGAAAAAGAATCTGATGACGATTCTAGTTTATGAGACTCATTTAGACTAGTTTACTGTTCATTAATTTTTATTTACTTATAATGGAATGTTGTTTTGGACAGCTTGTTACAATTATTTGAACTTCTATTTATTTACTTAGGATGGAATGTTGTTACAATTATTTGAACTTCTCTTTTATAATGGAATGATGAGACTTCTGTTTATTTGAACTTCTGTTTATTATTCATTAATCTGATGTCTTTTGACACTTCCTATTGTCATTGTTACAATTATTTGGACTGTTGTATTTGGACTGCTATATTTTGGACTGTTGCTATATTTACATGTTATGACTGCTGCTATATACTTGTTATTTAGGACTGCTGCTATATTTACTTGTTAGGACTGCTGCTATATACTTGATGCATTTAGGACTGCTGCTATATACTTTCTGCAATCAAATAGAAGAAGCAATCCAAAACTTTTAGGACTGTTGTTTCTTAGTTACTTATTTGGACTGCTTGTTACTTTTAGGACTGCTGTTTTTTAGGACTGTTGTTACTATTTGGACTGTTGTTTTTAGGACTGTTTGTTACTCATTTTGGACTTTGAATAATAATTCTCGATGTTATTTCTTTTGTTTGATTGCAGGAAAATGAACAAAGGGAATGGTTTTCGGCTTGATATTCAAGCTAAGTCCAGTAATGACTTAATGCGGCAATATAGAGTCAAGTTAGAAAATGCTAAATCTATAAAAGAAAGCAATCAAAAGCTAGACCAATCGAATCAATCATTGGAAGCTGGGAATTCAATTCAAACACAACATAGAAAGCCAAACCAAAAGGTAGTTGCAGTCCAACCAATTCTTGAACCATCTAAGAAAATTGTTGAGAAGAACAAAGGGGTTGGTCAAAATAATAATATCAAGAGACAACTTTGGTCTACAAAGGCTCTTTGTCTTCAATGTTTAAGAGAATCCCAAGTCTCTAAGAAAATTGATGAGCAAAACAAAACAATTTCTCAAATGAATAATCTTCAGAAGCAACTAAAGTCAACAATGGCTACTCAAGGTTCAATAGAATCAAAAGTCTCTAAGAAAATTGAGGAAAAAAACAAAGGACTCCTTCAAAACAATAACCTTAAGAGGCAAGTCAACTCTAACAAGGGAAATCAAGTTCAAGGATCACCAATACATCAACAAGCCTATAAGAAGAAAAAAACTATTCCAAAATGTCCACCTATGTCACTTACCAAATATCTCAATAAGAATAAGGAACAACATGGAGTAGAGGATTCAGGAGATGAAGATATAGAAGAAAATGAAATGGAGGAGGGTATCAACTACGAAAGTGAGGGAACCAATGGTATATATGTTTTTGTTGATTACATATTGGATATAAAAATTTGCAATTTATTTTTTTACTTTTATAATTACTATTATGTGGTTTATTTTAAGGATTAATAAAAAAAACGACGAAAGACTATACTTGAATGAAGAAGGACAACCGGTTGGGCCTGATTGAAAGATAGTTTTTGAACTTAGTAGTTTTTTGGGGACAATCGCAAGATGTTCAGATTTGTGTCCTCTCACTTTCAATAACTGGAAGGCTTTGATTGGGACTTGGAAGGATCTAAATATAGATCCTGTGTGGGATTATCTAAATGTACTTGCTTTTTAATTTGAATGTATGGGTTAGCATACTTTTATAAATATAGATTCTAATATGTTTCTTTTATTTTTGCAGCAAAAATACATCATTCCAAAGAAAGGAAGGAAAGTTGTATTTGCTATTTTAAATGATGCTTGGAGAAGATACACATGTTTTCTTAAAAAGGAGCATTTTAGTAAGTAAAAAACCACGCGCGAGCGGTTTAAAAATCGTCCTCATGAGGTACCAGAAGAAGACTTTAAGAACTTATAGGAATATTGGAAAGAAGACCACAATTAAGTAAGATATAATTACTTGTTATATATAGTTGTTGTCACACATTTGTAATTTTATAAAAAAAATTGTGAATGAATATAGGAAATCAGTCATCAAAATGTTCAAAATATAGCTCAGTTGAAATACAGACACCGAATGGGGAATAAAGGCTTTGCAGTTATAAGGGAAAGAATGGTATTCTTTTTTCAAACATTGTAAATGAATATTTAATTATGTTACTTAAATAAAACTCTCATATTCTTTTTTTTTTTCTTATTGGTTTAGTGTCAAAGTAATGAAGATAAAGAGCCTCCCACTCAAGCTGAAATGTTTATTGCTACTCGACCAAGTAAGAATGGAAAGGAGTTGGATCAAGAAACCAATCTTGCAATTGTAAGTTTAACATAACGTGTTATTTATTTACTATTAGTTATATATACAATTATTCATTTAATATTATTATTTATGCTAGATAAAGCTTCAAGACTTGGTTGAAAAAGATGGACAGTCATCTTTAGAAGCTTTTCAGAGTGTGTGTGGCAAAGAAAAACCTGGGAGATTTCGTTGTCACGGAAGAACTTCAACACCAACTCTCTTGAGAAGAAATGAAGAAATTGCAAAACTTAAAAGAGAACACGCTCAGGAGATAAAACACTTTAATGATAAGATACAAGAGATAGAGGCGAAACAACGTAAGGAAATGGAAGCAATGGAAGGAAAATTTCAGCTTATTCTTAAGACAATGTTGAACTCAAACACTGTAGGATTGAATATAGATGCTTTAGTAGCTTTTTTATCAACTCCAGCTGATGCTAACAGTACTCTACGTTCTTCTACATCAACACATGCTCCTAATAATAATGAAATAAGACTGAACTATATTACGGTTAGAAATATTATTGTTAGAATTATATATATAGTATTGTTAGAACTATATTACTATTATAGACTTTAACATTTTTTCATTTACTCATTATTTTACTTATAGAATATATTATTTTTATTTTGTAGATGAATGATGGTGATACCAATGATGAATTTCAACATTTGGAAGCACAAGATGAAGAAATAGATGTTGATACTTAAGTTTTCTTTGTGTATTTGTTTTTATAGATAAGGAATATTATTTTTTTTATTTTGATTGTCTCCTTATCTCTAGAATATAAATTAGAGAAATTGAATCACTGCAAATATATTGTATGAATGATCAAGAGTTACAACGCTTGATCTATATGACAATGAACTTTATGAACTTATATTATTGCAATTGTTACATTATTAATTTATTACAGTACATTACAATAATTTAGTATTAACAATTGTTATATTTTTAAATTTATTATAGAATTTCAATAATAATATGTTACTAAAATTATTTTTCTAAAATACAATAATTTAAGAAATAAATTTTTTTTAAAAAAATTTACTTTTTGCAACGGTTTTAAAGCATTGCTGTAACTTAATTGAAAAAGGAACCTACAAGAACGATTTTAATTTGGCAACATCATAAAATCGTTCTGTTAGAGGTAGCTACCAGTACAATTTTAAAAATGTGTTGCTATTTCACAAAAACCGCTGCGTTAGGCTAAGGCAACGCCTTGGGTCCCCACGGTCAGAAAACCGTTCTCATAGATTACGACAACGTTTTTTTTACGTTAAGCAACGGTTTTTATGCGTTGCAGTAGGGCAAAAATGTTGTAGTATTATTTGAATTTTGACTGAATTGAAAGCTAAATAGAGATTTTACAAATTTGGGAATGTTGAAGTTACAGAAGATACTCTGTCGAAACTTTGTATCTTCTTTCGTATGTGAAGATGGAGAGAACTCGAAATGACCTCCACTCGCCATTTGAACACTGATGAATAGGAAAGATGAACAACAATGAAGAAGAAAAATTTGAAATCAGACGATGTTGATGAAGAAAAGGGAAGTGGCCCCGATTTTGATGAAAAGGGTTCACGCTGCTTAGGGTTCACGATTTCATTTCGTTTTGATTTTTCTTCTATTAAGGGTTCACGATTTTAGGGTTCCTAATGCTTTTTATTTTGATCTTTTTAGGGTTCATGATTTGTCAATTTTTATGATTATCTAATTTAGACATTATTAATTATAATAAATATTTTACACAGTCTTCCAAAAAACGAGGTCTTTGTGGATGCATATGAAACTATGTCTCAGACTTTGGGATCAACTCAATATTTTGCTTAACAAACTTTTTGCTACAAAGCGGATTTCAAATCTATCAAACAAATCAGCAAAATAAAAGAGGTCAATCATATTAAAATTACTTTTGTTTGTTGTTATTATACTTATGATATTCATTTCACATTCATTAAATTCAAACTTCACTCGTGTCAATCATTAACATTGTCTAGGAATACAATTGTGTTATGATTGGTACTACTACCAACTTTGTTGCATCAAAATATGGATGGTTCTATTACTCATGTGACAAATGCAACAGGAAAACTGACAAGGTTAATGACTCATTTATGTGTAAATGTGGTAAAGAAGTGATTGTTTCACATAAAAACTTTCATATTTTTAAGACTATATGTTTATATATAATTCAACATTTAAATATGTATAAAGTTGAGATTTACGTAACTCATAATGGATATCGTGTCCCATGTTGCTTTTGGGATGCTGATTGCTTTTCTATACTTGGGTTTAGTGCTGATGATATTTGGAACTTGATGTTAGAGATATATGATCCAACAACATTTAAAAGTTATAATCATAATTACTAATAGTGTTTTATTATCATTTATAACTCATAATAACCATTTAATTTGTTATTAATATTCATTAGGCCGGTGAAAACAATCCATTTATCCACCATTTCTTAACGTTATGCTGAATAGGCATATGGCACTTAGACTTAAAATTCAGCCACCATTTTTCTAATAACTATTGCATATATGTATACAATTGAATTCCAAAAAAGAGGATTACCCCATGCTCATATACTTATCTTTCTACATCCCTCTAACAAGTATCCAACCCCAGATGATATAAATAAAATAATATCAGCAGAAATTCCATCTGAGCTTCACCAGAAAGAGTTATATAACATAGTCAAATGTTATATGATGCATGGTCCATGTGGACTAGCAAACAAAAATGCCCCATGCATGAAACAAAACAAATGCAACAAGTATTATACAAAACAATTTCAAGAAATAACATTAGTTGACCAAGATGGATATCTCATGTACAAAAGAAGGAATAATGGTCATGTTGTTGTCAAAAATGGAGTTGAGCTTTATAATCAATTTGTCGTTCCATATAATGCAAGATTACTACTCAAGTATCATGCCCACATAAATATGGAATGGTGTAATCAAAGTACATCAATTAAGTACTTATTTAAGTATATCAACAAGGGATACGATAGAATCACTGCTGCAATAGTACCGAATCAACATAGTTTTACTAATGGTACCTCAAACCTTAATGAGATCAAGCAATACTTAGACTGCAGGTATCTGTCTCCAAGTGAAGCTTGCTGGAGAACTTTTTCATTCCCAATTCATGGTAGAAAATCTATTGTTGAACAATTATTTTTCCACATAGAAGGGGATAATTCAGTCTACTACAACGATTTTGAACAAATCAATGATGTTCTGAAAAAACCAAGTGTCACTGAATCAATGTTTACAGCTTGGATGGAAGCAAATAAAATTTATCCACAAGCAAGAGCTATGACATATGGACAATTTGTTTCAAAGTTTGTGTATCTCAAGCAACGTAGATCATGGAAGCCACGAAAGCGGGGTTACACAACTGGTAGACTTATCTGGGTCCCACCATCAACCGAAGAGTTTTATTATTTACAAATGATGTTAACTATTGCTAAAGGATCACGTAACTATGATGAGATCAAAATAGTTGTGAACCATAAACATGATACATTTCGTGAGGCTTGTTTTGCAATGGGATTCCTCAATGATGATCGAGAATATGTTGAAGGTATCAAAGAAGCAAATGGATGGGGTTCTGGTCATTTTTTGAGAAAGTTGTTTGTCATCATGTTAATTTCATATTCAATTAATAGGCTAAATCATGTTTGGCAAAAAACTTGGATGATATTGGCCGATGGCATTTTGTATACACAAAGAAAAATTGTTGGGGATCAAGGTTTGTTTATATATAACAACACAACTTTACAACTTTTGATAACTATAAATTCAATGTTATAATTATTCCATTACATATCATAATCATATTAACGAAACTATGTTAATATTATATACTATTGCAGGTTTGGAATTAAGTGATGAAGAATTGAAAAATCTAACATTGATGGAAATAGAAAAACTTCTCCAATCAAACAGAAGGAGTCTTAAGAATTATCCATCACTACCATATCTGTAAGACCCTTAATTTTAAATACTAAATTATACAATTTTAGGGTATTTTGTGTAGAATTTCTTAGGCGTTTAGCCCAGTTTTTGGTATTTAGTGAGTTAAATGCCAAAAATATATTTTTGAAAATTCGATTAAAATTATTTGTCAGAGAATAATTTGTTTTGGTTGTGAAGAATTTAATACTGGATAGTTTTGTTAAAAATATCACTCGTTGTTGAAAATTTATCTATCAATTGAGTTGCGACGAGAGTAGATATTTTATCAAATTAGATCGAGATGGGAGTGAATTGATGGGTGTGAGAGTTGTTAGACATTTATTGGTTTGGTTTAATTAGAATATATATATATATATATATATATATATATATATATACTCAAACGATAAGGAGGAAGGCAAAAAGGAAACAAAGGAAACAAAAGGGAAAAACAAACTCTCCAGCCTCGCGTTTGTTCTTCTTCGTTCAGTTCAGTTTCCTTTCCTCGCCATCACTTTCTTCTTCTTCCTTCGGCTTCAAGCAAAAGAAACATTTTCCCCTGTTTCTGCTTCTCGCTCATGACTTTCCATCTTCTTCCTTTGGTTTCAAGAAAAAGAAGGAAAAGTGTTGGTAGTTTGAAAACAAAACCGCAAAACGCAAACTTCCATGTTTCATCTAGATCTAAGCTTCGTTTCATGAAGAGATAGAAGGGAAAGTTGCTCACTAACACGCTACGGTGCTAGTGAATTAACTTTGGAAGCAACGTCGCGAACGGAGATTTTATCAGAATTGCTCGCGGTACGGTAAACGCTCGTTAAAGCTAACGTTAAGGTAAGGGCTCCTTCCAAACATTTAGTTTGCATTCAGGGACTTGTATGTGGTTGTGTGGAAAAGAAATTTGTTACGGTTGAAGTGTTGAGTTGGGGAAAATGAATTTACTGCTTTTATGGGTGAGATTCTAGAGTTGGGTTTTGGTGATATTTATGAGTGTTTGGTGGAAAATGAATTTAACTCATTTATGTGTGGTTTTGAGGAAATGAAATTTGACGTGTTCATAATTAATATTTATAAATTTTGAGATGTGTTTGTGCGGATTTTGTGGAAAAATGAATTTATGAGATTTGGTGTGAATTCTGGATTGAATTTGAGAATTTGTCTGAATATGTTCTGTGTGGAATTTGAAAGTCATTAGAGTTAAACAAGTATTAAAAATGAGGAATCTTTTAATATCTTTGTTTACTTAATATTTGTCGTGAAAGTCATTAGAGTTAAACGAGTATTAAAAATGAGGAATCTTTTAATATCTTTGTTTACTTAATATTTGTTTTGAAAGTCATTAGAGTTAAACGAGTATTAAAAATGGGAAATCTTTTAATATCTCAGTTTACTTAATGTTTGTTGTGAAAGACATTAGAGTTAAATGTAACACCCCGTTTTTCAAAGTGAGGGTGTATTTTTTTTTCAAAAGAAATTATAATAAAACAGATAAATAAATAAGGAAATACCTTTGGATAAATATTTAAGTCATTTTAATTTATAAGCAACGGAAAAGTTTTTCGAAATATGAATCCAAAGTATTTACACCTCAAAAAAATGGTACATGGAACCCATCGAAAATACACTGTCATGCTGACAATATTAGTAAAGATACAATTTTCCAATTTAAAATAAATGCAATTCAAAATAAAGACATATGTTCCCTCTATGTCAACCTTATCTGATCATTCTACCAAAAACTATACACCCTAAGTGATCTCCACACGCCCCGTAAGATCCTCCTAACATAGCTCCAGTCAAGCATTCCCATCTACATTTCCATCTGTAGGGTATGAACCGGTTTGATTGTCCTGGCTCTCATCTGAGGGCAAAGCCCAGATTTTCACAATAGTTGTAAAGGGTCACCAACCGAAATTAACAGTTAACACATAACATTTAAGTTTTCAAATGCACAAAATACCCTTTCAACTTAGCATGCACCTTAAAAGGGTTTTCCATATGCTAAAAGTTCATATAATGCTTACCAAATTAAAATGAAATCAAAATAAAGTTCTCAATCCATCAAGTAATACATAATTGACCGAAACATTGATACATCAATTGAGTAATCGATTATCTAACTCAAAATAAGAATTTATACTGAGCCAATCGATTGGGCAAATCGATTTCCTGAAAGTTTTTAGTGAAAACTGAACTCTGGGCTTAAATCAATCGATTGGGGAAATCGATTGAATAAAAAAATGAGCCCCTGTATTGAAGCCAATCGATTTACCAAATCGATTTGTCAATTTTGCTGAGCACCTGTAATGAATCCAATCGATTTGCTAAATCGATTTCTTAAATGGTTTTGAAAAACCTATTACAAAATCGATTGGGTAAATCGATTTTGTCAAATTTGCGAAGTCCCTGTAACTCACCAAATTGATTCCCCTATATATTCTTCCAAAAATACATAAACTAACTCAATCACATTCATACACAACTCCAAATCTTAACACTTAGCAATTTCAACACAATCACTACAACATCATGAACTTCGAAATAGTTTTGCAATCAACATGCTATCACACAATTCCAAAACATAACACTTAACACTTATAACACAATCACTACAACATCAGGAGTTTTCAAAATAGTTTTGCAATCAAACATGTTGTCACACAATTCCAAAACATAACACTTAACACTTATAACACAATCACTACAACATCATGAGTTTTCGAAATAGTTTTGCACTCAAACATGTTGTCACACAATTCCAAAACATAACACTTAACACTTATGACACAATCACTACAACGTCATGAGTTTCGAATACAGACATGATGTTTTTGCCACTGACTTACTGTGTAGTCGAATACAGATTGTTGTAGTCGAATACAAACAAGCTGTTTTTGATGTTGAATGCTGAAACAGCCTTGTATTCGAATACAGAGATGTTGTTTTCGAATACAGTAGTGTTGTTTTGTTAAAAAAATTTCCCCTGTTTCTACTTCTCGCCCATGACTTTCCTTCTTCTTCCTTTGGTTTCAAGAAAAAGAAGGAAAAGTGTTGGTAGTTTGAAAACAAAACTGCAAAACACAAACTTCCACGTTTCATCTAGATCTAAGCTTCGTTTCATGAAGAGATAGAAGGGAAACTTGCTCACCACCACGCTACGGTGCTAGTGAACTAACTTTGGAAGCAACATCGTGAACGGAGATTTTATCGGAATTGCTCGCCGTACGGTAAACGCTCGTTAAAGCTAACGTTAAGGTAGGGGTCCTTCCACACTTTTAGTTTGCATTTAGGGACTTATCTATGGTTGTGTGGAAAAGAAATTTGTTAGGGTTGAAGTGTTGATTTGGGGAAAATGAATTTAATGCTTTTATGGGTGTGATTTTAGAGTTGGGTTTTGGTGATATTGATGAGTGTTTCGTGGAAAATGAATTTAACTCATTTATGTGTGGTTTTGAGGAAATGAAATTTGACGTGGTCATAATTAATATTTATAAATTTTGAGATGTGTTTGTGCGGATTTTGTGGAAAAATGAATTTATGAGATTTGGTGTGAATTCTAGATTGAATTTGAGAATATGTCTGAGTATGTTCTGTGTGGAATTTGAACATCATTAGAGTTAAACGAGTATTAAAAATGGGGAATCTTTTAATATCTGTGTTTACTTAATATTTGTCGTGAAAGTCATTAGAGTTAAACGAGTATTAAAAATGGGGAATCATTTAATATCTTTGTTTACTTAATATTTGTCGTGAAAGTCACTAGTGTTAAACGAGTATTAAAAATTGGGAATCTTTTAATATCTCTGTTTACTTAATGTTTGTAGTGAAAATCATTAGAGTTAAACGAGTATTAAAAATTGGGAATCTTTTAATAACTCTGTTTACTTATTGTTTGTAGTAAAAATCGTTAGAGTTAAATGAGTATTAAGAATGGGGAATCTCTTAATATCTGCATTTACTTAATGATTGTTGTTCGAATTGTAAGAGTTAAAAGGGTAATAAAAATGGGGAATCTTTTAATATCTGCTTTTACATAATGGTGTTTGTGCGTGAGAGACTACAGCTCATTAAATTGTGTTTGTCCGTGAGAGACTCCACTGGTGTTTGTCCGTGAAAGACTACAACCTGATAAATTGTGTTTGTCCGTGAGAGACTGCACTGATGTTTGTCCTTGAGAGACTACACCCTAGTAAATTGTGTTTGTCTGTGAGAGACTGCACTAGTGTTTGTTTGTGAGAGACTAAACATTATTAAATTGTGTTTGTCCGTGAGAGACTGCACTAGTGTTTGTCCGTGAGAGACTACACCCTAGTAATTTGTGTTTGTCGGTGAGAGACTGCACTGGTGTTTGTCCATGAGAGACTACACCCTAGTAAATTGTGTTTGTCCATGAGAGACTGCACTGGTGTTTGTCCGTGAGAGACTACACCCTAGCAAATTGTGTTTGTCTGTGAGAGACTGCACTGGTGTTTATCCGTGAGAGACTACACCCTATTAAATTGTGTTTGTCCGTGAGAGACTGCACTGGTGTTTGTCCGTGAGAGACTACACCCTGGTAAATTGTATTTGTCCATGAGATACTGCACTGGTGTTTGTCCGTGAGAGACTGCACTGGTGTTTGTCCGTGAGAGACTACACCCTAGTAAATTGTATTTGTTCGTGAGAGACTACACTGGTGTTTGTCCGTGAGAGACTACACCCTAGTAAATTGTGTTATAATTGCCAAGTGTGGAGGTTTTGGAATTGTGTGATAGTGTGTTTGATTGCAAAACCATTTCGAAACTTAAGTTGTCGTGGTAATCGTGTTATAATTTCCAAGTGTGGATGTTTTGGAATTGTGTGTAAGTGTGATTGATTGCAAAACTATTTCAAAACTTAAGTTGTCGTGGTAATTGTGTTATAATTGTCAAGTGTTGATGTTTTGGAATTGTGTGTAAGTGTGATTGATAGCAAAACTATTTCGAAACTCAAGATGTCGTAGTGATTGTGATATAAATGTTAAGTGTGATTGTTTGGATTTGTGTGTAAGTGTTGATTGATTTCGAAACCCTTTGAAAAGCTGAAAAATGCTGAATTTTGTTGTTTTTTTCCTGCTGTCTGATGTGTATTCAAATACAGCAAGTTGTATTCGAATAAAGACATGATGTTTTTGCCACTGACTTACTGTGTAGTCGAATACAGATTGTTGTAGTCGAATACAGACATGTTGTTTTTTATGCTGAATGCTGAAACAACTTTGTATTCGAATACAAAGATGCTTTATTCGAATACAGTAGTGCTATTTTGTTAAAACTTCTTTTCAACTGTGTTTATGGATGTTTAGCATATGGAAACCCTTTTAAGGTGCGTGCTAAGTTGAAATGTCATTTTGTGCATTTAAAAACTTAAATGTTATGTGTTAATTATTAATTTCGGTTGGTGGCCCTTTACACTATTGTGGAAATCTGGACTTTGCCCTTAGATGAGAATCAGGACGATCCTACCGGTCCGTACCCTGTGGATGGGAATGTGGTTGGAAACACCTAATTGGAGCTATGTTAGGAGGATCTTGCGGGGCGCGTGAAGATCACTCAAGATGTATAGTTTTTTGTAGAATGATCAGATTAGGTTGACGTATAGGGACTAGATGTCTTTCTTTTGGGATGTGTTTATTTTAATTTGAAAGACTGTACCTATACCAATATTGTCAGCATGACATTTTATTTTCGATGGGTCCCATGTACCACTTTTGATGTGTAAATACCTTCGATCCGTATTGCAAAAACTATTCCGCTTCTTGTAAATTATGTTTACTTAATTTTCGTTGTGTTATGACTTAAATATTTTTCCAAAGGTATTTCCTTAATTATTTCTGTGTTATGAATTTGTTTTGAAAAAAAAATACACTTTCGCTGTTAAAAATCGGGGTGTTACAATATCCAAGCGATTCCGTCGCACCTAAATTGGGAAACCGTCTCATTTATGACGAGCGCAACTATGATCCAAAAGTTGAACAACAAATTTTCATTGAGTTGTTTGGTTCTCTAACAGGTACATGCCATTAAACTAAATTTTAATAAACCTTCACAAAAATAAAAAACAGCCTCTTAATGTAATGTTTGATATTTATTAAAATATATCACCATTTTTTGTAGATGAACAAAGAAAAATCTTTCACAAAATAATGAAGGCATTAGTGCAACAAATAGCAAGAGTATCTTTTCTATATGGATATGGTGGAACTGCAAAAACATTTATGTGGAGAACTCTTGCATCAAATATACGTTCTACAAAAGATGTGGTTTTGACAGTTGTGTCAAGTGGAATTGCATCTCTACTACTTCAAGGGGGACGTACAGCTCATTCCTAGTTCAAAATTCCCATTCCTACATTTGATTGTTCCACCTGCAATATAGACAAATGTAGTGAGCTTGCTGATGACTCTTCATCATATGCATAATTTTTATTGAATTTAGTCTTATTTATCTTTAATCATTAGTTAATTTAATGAGTTATTTAATATATTTTGTTGATTTTAGTTATTTGATTTAATGAAATGTTTTTGTTCTTATTTGCTTAATTAAGTAGAGATTTTTCGTAGTTTTGCGTTGTTACTTTGTTTTAGTGCAGTGCTGAATTTTGGTGAGAAATCAACATGACCTATATGGAGTATTTCAGTCATATCTGGAGTTCTAGGTGTCCAATTAGTGTCACTCTAAGTGCTAATGAAAGCTAAGATCCATATCTACAACTTTCATGAAGACACCAGGACCCAATTCAGACGCCAAAGATTCGAAAAATGCAAACTAAGTTAGAAAGCAGATGATGTGCGCTTGGAGCGCGCCCTGCGCGCCTGGAGCGCATTTCTCATGTTTCAGTTATGTCAACGTGCGCCTGGAGCGCGCCCTGCGCGCCTGGGGCGCGTGACGCGCATCAGCAATCATAAAAACGCAGTTTTTTTTACTGTTTAGGGATCTTTTTTGACTCGGGGGAAGTTGGGAGACTTGTGCCCTAGCATAGAAACTCAAAGACGGCCGTTTCTAACGCCATTGAAGCAGTTTTATCAAGAATCATCCATGAATCATTCTTGTAATTCTTCTTTAATCCTTATCTTTTGTATCTCTGTCATGAGTAACTAAACCCTATTTGTTAGGGATGAGTATAACCAGATGAAACCCTTATTTTTCTGATTTGATTTCTAGTTATATGAATGAGTTTATTGAATTATTTTTCTCATCTCTGTGCTTAATGCTTTTTATTGCTTGATCAACATTAAAATGTTCTACGATTTGTATTTTGAAACGGAAGTGGACTTTACGAATGCTTGAGATGAGAAATTCATGAATTTGTAGTCTAGGGATAGATGCAGGTCATGAAACCAATTAAATTAGTTGCAAAGCAATAATTTACAAGAGAATTTCTATACGCTAATGCTTAATTCTAATCTTAAATTTACTAAGGAATTAGGGGTTACTTTGGAATTAAAGGTTCAGTCACTAAGACATTAGGGAAAGAATAATAAAGAGAATTCGGTAATAATTCAATAAAGGAATTCAGTAACTAGGATCAAATTAGACATCAAGGTTGGATTCGAAGTGAAACTCATCCCTGACAGTTTTCTCATTATAAAAGATCAATTTTATTATTGTTGTTAATTTCAAACATTATTTCAATCAACTTGGGAACCTTTTTGTTCAATTTTAGTAATTAAATATAATTCAATAGTAAAACGCAATCCTTGAGTTCGACACTCGGTACTACCGTTTTATTATTACTTGCAACGATTCAGTACACTTGCTGAAACGCTATCACTTGCTGAACTACTAAAGCAAACAAAACTGATCATGGGATAAAGCATAAATATTGTTTTGAAGCATTGGACAGGAGCCTTAGGGATATCATGGATTCAAATTGTATTTTTGGGGGTAAAGTTGTTATATTTGGAGGAGATGTTAGACAAATTTTTCCAGTTATTCCAAGAGGAAGATGTTCAGATATTATTCATGCATCCCTAAATGCGTCATATATATGGGATCATTGTAAAGTGTTGACACTTACAAACAACATGTGTTTGCAAGAGGGGGCAACAACAAATGATAAAGTTGAGTTGCAAGAATTTTCAAAATGGATATTAGATATATGTGATGGGAAAATATGTGAGCCTAATGATGGTTATGTTGAAGTTCCTATTCCATATGATCTTTTAATATCCAATTTTGAAGACCCAATTGATGCTATTGTCTAAAGCACTTATACAAATTTATTAGATCATCATACTAATGAGGAATTTCTACAACAAAGAGCTATCTTGGCTTCAACTATTGATGTTGTTGACAAAATTAATGAATATGTTCTACAAGTAATTCCAAGTACCATTTGTTAAAACTTAATATTTGTAATATATTATAATTAATTTTAGATTTTTAATGCTAATACAATGTTCCATTTTATATAATTATTTTAGGAGAAGAGAAAGTATACCTATCATCAGATTGTATAGATAGATCTGAAGCTAATACTCCTGAGGCTTTTGATATTTTGATACCAGAGTTTTTGAGTTCATTAACAACTTCTGGGCTTCCTAACCACAAAATTAAGCTGAAGGTCGGTACTCTTATCATGTTATTAAGGAACTTAGACCAATCAGAAGGTTTGTGCAATGACATTCGCCTCATTGTCACCAAGCTATGAAACCATGTGCTACAAACAAAGATAATTTATGGGAAGAATATAGGAAATTTGTTTTATATCCCAAGAATGTCAATGTCACCTTCGCAATCTCCTTGGGCTTTCAAGCTTGTTAGACGACAATTTCCAATTGTGGTCTCATATGCCATGACAATTAATAAGTCACAAGGACAATCACTTGACTATGTAGGATTGTATTTGCCAATGCCTGTTTTTAGTCATGGTAAACTTTATGTGGCTTTGTCCAAAGTTAAAAGTATAAGAGGTTTGAAGATACTAATACATGACAATGACAAAAAACCACAAAACAGTACAACTAATGTTGTCTTCAAAGATGTTTTCGAAAACCTCTGTCATGTAAGTCATTTTAAAATATTTATTATATGATATATTAATAATTTGGTCTTAATTTTATTATTTTTTATACTCATATGAATCTACTGGAATGACAAACAAATACAAGTGATTTAGTAACGGAATATTTTTGAAATTATTTCGAATTTTATCACATGTTAGTTTAAACTACAATGCTTAATTTTGCTTCTTAGGTTCTTCCTTACGAGTTTGCAAACTTTGTCTGCAAAGTTGAGTTTCAAAATCTCATTCTTGAAGGACCTATCAGTGATATAACCAACTACTCTATTGTCCTAAAAAAATACTTCAATCAGACCAAGCAACGTTGTAGGGCAGTGAATTCTTTTTTTGCCATGACAATCATTTTCAACCTGCAACCATTTGCACTTTCATTTTCCATTTCTATTGGAAAACACTGCTATTGTGAAAAAATTGAGGAACTACATTAGACTCTTTTTGATTAACTACTTTTTACTTATAAAACAATACAGGTTTCTAAATTTATTTGTAGGATGTGTTTGTAGTTTGTACTACAACTATTTTGCTTAACTTACTAAATCGTTGACATACCTTTCTTTGTCATTAACTAAGCTATCGTTTTATATTTTGTTTCCAGTAAACAACTTTGTTATCTCATATTAGATTATATTCTGTTAAATCCAACTTCATTAACTATTAATGTTCTTTGTATTTGTTTCAAATAATTCAACTAAATTTCACATTCATACAACTATACAAACACCAATTTCTTTGTAAATACTAAATCATATTGGTATTTTATTTACTTTTTTCAATAATATAAATTATTAATTAAAATACATTTTAACTTATCTAATTAATTAATTTATAAAATAATCCACCACGCACAAACACGTTCGAATGCACGGGTCTTCAAACTAGTTCTCTTAAAAATGCAACTACTATTAATTTACATGGCTCATTAGTTTTTACATATTCTACTATTTTTTTATAGACCCATCTCTATCGCAATCAAGACCGATTCATGCTCAATGCAGATTAAGCCACCACACATTCAAAATTGTGAAGGTACTAAATTATTTGTTAAATATTGTCAACAATTATAAATTATTAGATGTCTTACAATGGTTCAATGACAAAATACAATATTTTTATAAAGGTCATTTGTGTCTTATACCTTGGGATTGCATCATTTGATATCTATCTATATGGTAGGTACTCAACAATGGTTTTCCTGGTCTCATTGTGGGTCTTCCTTAAGAAATATTTAAATCTACCAAAAGGAACATATCAATTGACATTTATTGTACGAAGAGTTACAACGGGAAAAGTATGTTGGAACCAAGTTCATTTTATACTTAGAGTTTTTATGATAGAAATAATATTTTATGAGAATAATATATTTGACTTCAAAGAGAATGAAAGAAGATATGGTCAAGTTTTGTAGAAGATTTATTGAAGACTTAATCTAGATTTATCAACAACAAAATATAAATAGAATCAATCTGAAGAATTTACAAATGCAATTTAAAAAAAAAATACGAATATAATCAATCTTAAAAATTTAAAATCTTAATCTAAACAAAAATGGAACATAATCAATTTGAAGAATTTACAAATGCAATATTAACAAAATACAATTAAAATTAAACAAGGATAAAATTGAAGCCCAAATTTTAAATATAAATAGATACTCAAGGCTGAAGAAGAAAAACATCGAAAAACAGAAAATAGCAGTCTTAGAGTTCAAAGAGAGAATCACTTGTTGGAATGAGAAATGTTCCTTGAGTGTTCTTTTCTTAGAGTGTGAGAGTTATTATTATTTTTATCAAATTTTTTAGAGGCAACTACTCAAGTTCCAATCTTTTGTATCCAACTCGACAGTGGTTAAGTTGTTTCTTCAATTTGGGGTTGTTAGGTTGTTAGGAGAAAATATGACTTGTAGGATCAAGGTGGTTAATTCCTCAAAATTCTAGGGTTGTCAAATTGTTTGGGTAGACTAGCTTGGAGGGTCAGGCGCTTTTTTTAATTCAAGGTATTTGAATTAGTGGATTAAAGCATTATGAATGAGGGGACTAGATGTATCCAAGTAAATGGTGGGTAAGGACAAATCTACGTGTCAAATTATTTATGCTTTAATTGTTTACTACTTCTCAGTCTGATTACTTCTACTTTAGTAAATCACCAAAATAGAACTAGTTTTTTTTATTTAATTATAAATTATAAAAAAGTTTTCAACTTTGGCAAACACAATTCAATCCTTCTTATGGTGGAAGATGGTTATCTTTCTCTGAAGAACACTTATGCTATTGAAATTCCCAAAAAGTAGATGAATGTTTATCAAAAGAAGATGTACAAGATGCATCACAAGTCTAAATTATTCACGATAAATGCAATCACTTTCGAGGAGTTTGACAAGTGCACCAATAAGGAGATAACAAAGAGTATTTATGATATTCTGACCCACAAAGGAAGCAAGCAAGTTCAAGAAGCAAAGGTCAAGAAGCAAATGATCTGAATACTCTTAAGCAAGAAAAGTTGATTAGGTATCTCATATCACATGAAATTGAGCATGAAGAAGATCAAGCCAAGAAGAAGAACAAGAATATGGCCTTGAAATCCAAGTAGAAGAATTTTCTAAAAGAACATTATAATCAAAGGATAATGATTCAGAGGATCAGAATATGAAATTAGAGGAAGAGGATATTATCTTCATATCTAGAAGAATTCAGAGGATGTGGCACAAAAAGTGAAAATATTTCCCTAAAAAGATTCAAAGTAGTCCAATAGAAGAAAAAATAAAAATTTTGACAAGAAAAATATTATCTTCTATGGGTGCAATGAACTTGGACATATGAAGTCAAATTGTTCAGATATGAAGAAAAGGAAACACCAGTGGAAAGAATTTAGATCCATGAAGAAGAGTACGATGGCTACATAGGATGATCATGATGAATCCTCTAACGACGAACAAGCAAATTTGACTTTAATAGCTTATACCAACTCCGCCTCTGGATCCAAAACAGGTCCTAACTCTGGAAGTGAATCAATAGATGAAAAAATTGAGATATTTTTTGACTTTATTCGATCTGATTTAATTATAGCTATAAATGATTTTTTAAATAAAAATAAAAAACTATTTTTAATACTAAAAACACTTAGAAAAAAAATGCAAACCTAACAAAAAAAGGTAATGTAGCTCTGAACTTAAAACAGAAAATGAAACTCTGAAAACTAATATATCGGAACTTAAGGCCAAAAATATAACTCTGAAAAATAATCATAGTTCAACATCAATTGAAAATACCACATGTAGCTCTGATAAAAATTAAAAAGAATTTCAAGATTTTATTGCTAATGGTAAGGAAAGAAGTAAATAAGAAAGGTCACTCAAAATGAACATGCCCCATGTTTAATACAAGGAAAGACAAGAAACCTTTCAAGACTAACAAAACATGACCCAACCAAATATGGTTACTTAAGAACAACATTGTCTATATTACAAAGGTCCTCAACAATCAAGGTAAAACACAAATCGTGGTACTTGGACAATAGATGCTCATGACATATGACAGGAGAAAAGGCTATGTTCCAAGAACTAACACTGAGCAAAGGAGGAACAATGGCTTTTGGAGGAAAGCAAAAAGATCGCATCATTGGTCAAGGTAAAATTTGTAATGGTGCATTGGATTCAAAATTTTGAGTCATTACAAATAGCATAACACTCCCTTCAATCTTGTCAGTATGCTCCCTTCTATCTTTTCAGCCTATTTTTTTCTCATTTTTTTAATACAACTACAATTTTCCTCATGTATACATTCAAACAAAAAGTCCAATCACTCTTTTTTCTTTCCATCTCTGCACAATTCCATAATTTATGCAAAAAATAGATAATCAAAAACTCGGTTATATATCATGTATAAAAAGATTCGCCATTTTAGTCTATAAGGAAATAACATAAAAGATCACAAGAAAGAGATTCTGATAACAGTAAAATATAGGAGAAAAAATGTAGAGAGTCAGTGAGAGCATGAATCACATTCTTCAATATTGAATAAATAAATATATTAACAATAAATAAATATTTAATTAATTAGATGTGACATATTTTTAATCCATAAATTGTACAACTTGTTTGTCCTAAAGTTTTCATAAACAAATTATAAAAAAAAAAAAATAAATAAATAAAAAACTATTCTTATATTGGTTAACTAGTTGTGACATCTTTTTAATCCATGAGTTTTTAAGACACGAATTGTACAATTTGATAGTCTTAAAATTTACATTTAAAATGATTATTCAAATAAAACAAACCCGTTTTTTTTCGTCGAAATAACTATTTTTTATCAATGACAAAACACAATTTCTTTAAAAGAAATAATTAATAAATTTGCATTTTCTATCCAAGAATTACGTATCTTTGACTGCTCCATCGAATCTGCAGATATTTAGGAGCAAGATTGCACTCTTGTCAAAAACAATAATAAAAAAACATTTTTTTCTCTATTTATATTGAGCTTTTTTTTTTTTTAGAATCATATTTGTAAAAAATTATATTCGCATTTCACTAAAACGAAGAAATAAAGTTGCTAAATTAATATAGATAACCACTTTTAATAAATTTCGTAGAGTGTTAATACATTCCCTATGAATAACTGACTCCCAAACCTTAAATCTAATTTCAAATATCATTTTTTTTCTTCTATTTTTAAGGGTTTTCTAATGTTTTTCTATTACATCAAAATATGGTAGCAACTCCATTGAATTTGTGGTAATCCTCAAAATTTTAGGCTGCGGCATTTGTTATTAAAACTTATAATTTATGCCATTTTTTGAATAAGTTTAGACATTGGAAAGTATATGCCAAGAAAATTTTCTTCCAAGTAATCCAAAGTACGGATTGTAATAGACGGATGGCTTAAATATAATAATTAGCTCCCCCAGTTAAAGTGAAATGAACCACCTTAACCATTTTATATTTTCATTCACACCGGAAGGGCTAGTTGTACCCCAGATCTCAAAGAAATTTGTCAAAGGCTAATTCAGGTCTTCAACCTTAGCACCTGAAAATCGTTCAATCTTCAGGGCACTCAACACATATGACTTGACTTCAAAAGAAACTGCGCCCATAAGTACACAGTTTTGTCTTCTACCTAAATCTCTAAGAAAATGCCAAGAAGGCGGTGGTAGAATCATATCTTGCAACTCGGTATCAGAATCACTTGATGGTGGTTGGACATCAAGTGCTTCTTCCATTTTAAATAAAAAATAAGAAGGGTAAATTTAAATATAATTATATTAAAATATTATTGTTACTATTAAAATGTCACTATATTGTTCTGAATAATACTGATGCTATTGAAATTCCCAAAAAGTAGATGAATGTTGATCCGAAGAAGTTGTACAAAATGCATCATAACTCAAAAACATATCTTGCAACTCGGTATCAGAATCACTTGATGGTGGTTGGACATCAAGTGCTTCTTCCATTTTAAATAAAAAATAAGAAGGGTAAATTTAATATAATTATATTAAAATATTATTGTTACTATTAAAATGACACTATATTGCTTTGAATAATACTGATGCTATTGAAATTCCCAAAAAGTAGTTGAATGTTGATCCGAAGAAGTTGTACAAAATGCATCATAACTCAAAAACATTCATGATAAATGAAATTACTTACGAGGAGTGTGACAAGTGCACCAACAAGGAGACAACAAAGAGTATTTATGATAGTCCGACCCATGAAGGAAGCAAACAAATTTAAGAAGGAAAGAGCAATCTTGCAATCAAAATATATGAGGTGTTCAATATGGAAGAAGACGAAGACACTGAAACAATGTTTTCTAGATTCCAGATCCTGATCTCATAACTAAAGGTACTTAAGAAGATAGTTATACTACTGCTGATCATGTGAAGAAAATCCATAGGAGTCTGAGAGGCAAGTAGAGACATAAGATCACTGCGATTCAAGAAGCAAAAGATCTTAATACTCTTAAGTTAGAAGAGTTGATTAGCGCTCTCAGATCACAAGAAAATTGAGCTTAAAGAAGATCATGCCAAGAAGAAGAACAAGACTATGGCCTTGAAATCCAAGTAGAAGAATATTCTAAAGGCAACATTAGAATCAAAGGATAGTGATGCAGATTTATATGATATGAACTTAGAGGAAAAGGATATTGCCTTCATATCTAGAAAAATTCAGAGGATGAGGCACAAAAAGAGGAAATTTTTCTCTCAAAAAGATTCGAAGTAGTCCAATAGAGAGAAAAATGAAAATTTTGACAAGAAAAACATTATTTTCTGTGCGTGCAATGAACCTGGACATATGAAGTCAAATTGTTCAAATATGAAGAAAGTGAAAAACCAGAGGAAAGATTCTAGATCCATGAAGACGAGTATGATGGATACATAGGATGATTATGATGAATCCTTTAACGATGAATAAGACGATTTGGCTCTAATGGCTCATACCAACCCCGTATCTGGATCCGACACAGGTTCTGACTCTGGAAGTGAATCAATAAATGAAAATATTGAGGTATTTTATGACTTTATTGGATCTGATTTAATTATTGTTATAAATGAATTTTTTTAAATACGAATCACAAATTGTGTTTAAAATTGAAAACACTTAGAAACAAAAATGCAAACCTAACAAAACAAGTTAATGTATTTAAAAATCAAAGTGTTGAATTTAAAATAGAAAACACAACTCTGAAAATGGATATTACTAAACTTAAAACAAGAAATAATACTCTGAAAACTCATATTGCTAAACTTAAGGCCGAAAATCCATCTCAAAAAAATAATCATAGTTCCACATCAATTGAAAATGTCACATGTAACTCTCATAAACATTAAGAAGCATCTCAAGATTTTCTTGCTAATGGTAAGAAAAGAAGCAAATATGCTTCTATGATTTACGGAGTTATTAGAAATGGTAAAAGATGTATAGAATTTGAAGAAACTGTAATTGAACCTAAACCTATTCGCCCTGAAATCTTGTGTAATCTTTGCTCTAAGAAAGGTTACTCAAGATTATCTTGTCCCATGTTTAATACAAGAACGACAAGAAACCTTTCAAGACTAACAAACCAGGAATAAATAAAAACATTAACAATAAATTTGTCAATATTGAATAAATAAAAACATTAACAATAAATAAATATTGAATTAATTAGATATGACATATTTTTAATCCATAAATTGTACAATTTGTTTGTCCTAATGTTTTCATAAACAAATTAAAAAAAAGTTATTCTTATATTGGTTAACTAGTTGTGACATCTTTTTAATGCATGAGTTTTTAAGACATGAGTTGGACACATTGATAGTCTTAAAACTCGCATTTAAAATAATTATTCAAATCAAACAAACTCAATTTTTTTTTGCAAAATAACTTTTTTTTATCAACGACATAACACAATTTCTTTAAAAGAAATGATCAATAAATCTGCATTTTCTACCAAAACTTATGTGCTTTTGATTGCTCCATCGAACCTGAAGACACTTAAGAGCAAGACTGCACTCTTGTCAAAAACAATAATAAAAAAATCTTTTTCTCTCTGTCTATATTAAGCATTCTTTTATTTCAGAATCATATTTATAAAAAATTATATTCGCATTTAACTAAAATGAAGAAATAAAGTTTCTAAATTAATATAGATAACCACTTTTAATAAATTAATATATACAATTAGTTATAGATAACCATATAGTTTTTCCTTAAATCTAATTTCAAATATCATATAGTTTTTCTTCTATTTTTAAGGGTTTTTCGATGTTTTTCTTGTTACATCAAACTTTTGTGGCAACTACATTGAATTTGAGGTAACCCTCAAAATTTTAGGCCGCGACCTTTGTTATTAAAGCTTATCATTTATTCCATTTTTTGAATTATTTTGGACACTAGAAAGTATATGTTTACAAAAGTTTCTTCCAAGTCAACCAAAGTACGGATTGTCATAGATGGATGGCTTAAATATAATATTTAGCTCCCCCTGTTAAAGTGAAATGAAACGACTTAACCTTTTTATATCTTCACTCACACCCGAAGGGATAGTTGTACCCCAGATCTCAAAGAAATTTGTCAAATGCTGATTTGGGTCTTCAACCTCAACACTTGAAAATGGTTCATTCTTCAGGGCATTCAACACATATGACTTAACTTCAAAAGAAACTGCACCCATACTGTGAAATTCATGAGTCACCCGTCCACAGTTTTCTCTTCTACTGAAATCTCTAAGAACATGCCAAGAAGACGGTGGTAGAATCATATCTTGCAACTCGCTATCAGAATCGCTTGATGGTGGTCGGACATCAAGTGCTTCTTTCATTTTAGATAAAAAAAACAAGAAGGGTAAATTTAAATAAAATTATAGTAAAATATTATTGTTAGTATTAAAATGTCACTATTTCATTTTTTTTATCAAAACCTTATTTCAAAGTTTATTTTAGGTCTCGATAAGTGTTGGACCGATGTTGTCTCTATGCATGTAGGTAGGGTTCTCTTTTCTATCATTCGATCTCATTTACCCTTTAAAGTTCAAAAAGTATAACTCTTAACCCTTTTCTCTCGAGGATATGCGCATTGGAACATAAAAGAGACTTATTGGTTTGACTACTTTCCTCTCAACTTAGACCTACTAGTGCTATTCCAAGTAAAAGGAAATGAACATTTGGGTTAAATGGGGTAAATATGTCTATAGTTTGTTAGAAGACTCTGCATCATCTTTTATTGAAGGCAACTTAAGGAAATAAACATTAACCTTTTGCATTTATATATTATCAAAGGGACAGAACTACGATTATAGGTATCAATTTGACAATTCCACTAATTATTGGTTCTAGTCTACATGTTGGAAGGGCATCAAAATTTCAAAGATAAAATTGTCCCAAAAAAGGAAGCCCCAAAAAGTAAAAAGCATAAAAAAAATTTGTGGGCACCTTGATCCTACAAGCCATATTTTCTCCTAACCACCTGACAACCCCAAATTGAAGAATGAGCTTAACCACTATCGAGTTGGATACAAAAGACTGAAACTTGAGTAGTTGCTTCTAAAAAATCTGATAATAATAATAATACAATCACACACTAAGAAAAGAACACTCAAGGAATATTTCTCATTCCAACAAGTGATTCTTTCTTTGAACTCTTAGACTGCTATTATCTGTTTTTCGATGATTTTCTTCTTTAGCCTTGAGTATCTATTTATATTTAAAATTTGTGCGACAATTTAATCCTTGTTTAATTTTAATTGTATTTTGTTAATATTGCATTTGTAAATTCTTCAAATTGATTATGTTCCATTTTTGTTTAGATTAAGATTTTATTCGTATTTTTTTCAGATTGCATTTGTAAATTCTTTAGACTGATTCTATTCATATTTTCTTGTAGATAAATATGAATCAAATCTTCAATAAATCTTCAACAAAACTTGACCATATCTTTTTTCATTCTCTTTGAAGTCAAATATATTGTTCTCATAAAATATTTTTGTTATCATAAAAACTCTAAGTATAAAATAAAAAAATAGCACCGGGTACACCAAAGAAATATAGGAACAAGCCCAATGACGAGCCAAATGGTTCTAACATACTACCAAGACGGTTTGCAAGTGTGAAATGTAAACATTGCCTTAGCCTAACGCAGCGGTTTTTTGTGAAATAGCAACACTTTTTAAAAATCGTATTGGTAGCTACCTCTAACAGAACGGTTTTATGATGTTGCCAAATTAAAATCGTTCTTGTAGGTTCCTTTTTCAATTAAGTTACAGCAATGCTTTCAAACCGTTGCAAAAAGTAAATTTTTTTAAAAAAAAATTATTTCTTAAATTAATGTATTTTAGAAAAATAATTTTAGTAAAATATTATTATTGAAATTCTACAATAAATTTAAAAATATAACAATTGTTAATACTAAATTATTGTAATGTACTGTAATAAATTCATAATGTAACAATTGCAATAATATAAATTCATAAAGTTCATTGTCATATAGATGAAGCGTTGTAACTCTTGATCATTCATACAATATATTTGCAGTGATTTAATTTCTCTAATTTATATTCTAGAGATAAGGAGACAATCAAAATAACAAAAATAATATTCCTTATCTATAAAAACAAATACACAAAGAAAACTTAAGTATCAACATCTATTTCTTCATCTTGTGCTTCCAAATGTTGAAATTCATCATTGGTATCACCATCATTCATCTATAAAATAAAAATAATATATTCAATAAGTAAAATAATGAGTAAATGAAAAAATGTTAAAGTCTATAATAGTAATATAGTTCTAACAATACTATATATATAATAGTAATATAGTTCTAACAATACTATATTTATAATTCTAACAATAATATTTCTAACCGTAATATAGTTCAGTCTTATTTCATTATTATTAGGAGCATGTGTTGATGTAGAAGAACGTAGAGTACTGTTAGCATCAGCTGGAGTTGATAAAAAAGCTACTAAAGCATCTATATTCAATCCTACAGTGTTTGAGTTCAACATTGTCTTAAGAATAAGCTGAAATTTTCCTTCCATTGCTTCCATTTCCTTACGTTGTTTCGCCTCTATCTCTTGTATCTTATCATTAAAGTGTTTTATCTCCTGAGCGTGTTCTCTTTTAAGTTTTGCAATTTCTTCATTTCTTCTCAAGAGAGTTGGTGTTGAAGTTCTTCCGTGACAACGAAATCTCCAAGGTTTTTCTTTGCCACACACACTCTGAAAAGCTTCTAAAGATGACTGTCCATCTTTTTCAACCAAGTCTTTTCCTGCTAAACTCTTTAATATTAGATACCTTATTGAAATGATTTTTTAAAGACTCATGCCAGCTCATGAGTCCAATGTTTCGTTATTTGGGTTTATTTTAAATAAAAAATTAAAATTATAGAAATATCGATAATAATTTCTTGAAAAAATCAATCTTTTTTTACGAAGAAAAACAAATTATAAATAATTTTTTATCGTAATTTTTTAATCCAAAACTTTTGAAGAAGATGAAGACATTGAAACAATGTTTTCCAGATTCCATATCATGGTCTCAGGACTAAAGGTACTTAAGAAGAGTTATACTATTGATGATCATGTGAAAAAAATCCTTAGGAGTCTGAGAAGTAAGTGGAGACCTAAGATCACTGCCATTCAAGAAGCAAATGATCTGAATACTCTTAAGCAATAAAAGTGTATTAGCTCTCTCAGATCAAACGAAATTGAGCTTGAAGAAGATCAGGCCAAGAAGAAGAATAAGACTATGGCCTTGAAATCCAAGTAGAAGAATTTTCTTTAGGCAACATTAGAATCAAAGGATAATGATTCAGATGATCAAAATATGAAATTAGAGGAAGAGAATATTGTCTTCATATCTAGAAGAATTCAGAGGATGTGGCACAAACAGTGAAAATCTTTTCCTAAAAAAGATTCAAAGTAGTCCAATAGAAGAAAAACTGAAAATTTTGACAGGAAAAATATAATATGTTATGGGTGCAATGAACCTGGACATATGAAGTCAAATTGTTCAAATATGAAGAAAAGGAAACACCAGAGGAATGATTCTAGATCCATGAAGAAGAGTATGATGGCTACATAGGATGATCATGACGAATCCTCTAATGATGAACAAGCAAATTTGACTTTAATAGCTCATACCAACTTCGCCTCTAGATCCAACGCATATTCTAACTCTGGAAGTGAATCAATAGATGAAAAAATTGAGATATTTTATGACTTTATTCGATCTGATTTAATTATAGCTATAAATGGTTTTTTTAAATAAAAATAAAAAACTATTTTTAAAACTGAAAACACTTGGAAAAGAAAAAGCAAACCTAACAGAAAAAGGTAATGTATTGAAGAATCAAAGTGTAGTTGAATTTAAAATAGAAACTACAACTTTGAAAACGGATATTACTAAACTTAAAACAGAAAATGAAACTCTGAAAACTGATATTGTTGAACTAAAGGCCAAAAATATAACTCTGAAAAACAACCATAGTTCAACATCAATTGAAAATACCACATGTAGCTCTGATAAACATTAGAAAGGATTTCAACATTTTATTGCTAATGGTAAGGAAAGAAGCAAATCAGAAAGGTCACTCAAAATTAACCTGTCCCTTGTTTAATACATGGAAAGACAACAAAACTTTCAACCCAACCAAATATAGATACTTAAGAACAAAATTGTCTATGTTGCAAATATCCTCAACAATCAAGTTAAAACACAAATTGTGGTACTTCGACAGTGGATGCTCATGACATAAAAAATAGTACTATCAATTTATGTAACAACTATGATGTATCAAAAAATAGTACTATCAATTTGCCTAAAAAAAATACAAAAGTGTACACGGATGCAATATTATTTATCTAATTTAATAAATTATATACTTTTACTAGGAATACAACTATATATACAATATATACGAAGAGATAGATGCACCTATAGGAAGGAATAAAGGTTAAGTTTCACTTAAGACTTTTGAGGGAGCTTATGGTAGTTTACTTGCTTACTTGTTAGAGTGAGTCAAATTCTTGTTTAAAAGCACTTACTTACCAAGGACGTTAATATATACTAAAAACCACATGAGATAGGCACAAACATCTATCTTTTGCCATCAGTTATAAACGATGGAGCGGGAATATGACTGAAAGATGGTATAGGTCCACAATGGAAAGACTAAATCCAAGCAAGCTTTTCCCTTATAGCCTTTCCCCGTGAAAGTACGACTTTCTTTGGTGAAAGGATAGCAGTCAAGCCACAAGAGAAGAGATCATTAACATCGACACTTCCAAGATCCAACCTAAGAGAGTAGGGAGTTCGGTCAGAGACTAGAAAAGTACGAAATCCTCCTTAGCACAAGCACTAAGTAAGTTCCCAACCTCTCCCTTCCGGTCGAGCACTTCGTTCCTTACTTTCCAGTCTTTTTCAGAAGTTCCTGATAGATTAATGTCAAATATAAAATTTATTTATTAGTAAGGAGTAACATAAGGATGAAATGGTAGTTGGGGCTCAGATCAGACCTATATGAGGGTGAACGGAAATGGAGTCCTCAATTAAGTTTCGAAGTTCAAAGATTTTTTTACAAAACTTTCTATAAAGCTCTTTAATGTTAGATTTCTTATAAAAATAATTTTTAAAAGACTCAGGCTCGTTATTTTAAATCTTTATGGGCCTAAGTGAGGAGGCTTCTGAGCCCAATGCTTTGTTAGTTTGGCTTATTTTAAAGAAAAAATTGAAACATTATCACTTGAAAATAAATCAAAAGTCTTTTAACAAAAATTGTTTTTGAAATAATTGTAATAAAATTTTTTAAAAATTGGGTCCACAGGCCCACTTTGCGCACAAATTTTTTTAACTATGAAATTTTTTTAAATTGGGATTTTTTTTTTTGGACATTTTTAACTATGAAATTTTTCAGCCCCTCCAACATGTGAATTAGAACTAATAATTAGTGGACTTATGAAATTAGTTCTGCCTCTTTGATAATATATAAATGCAAAAAGTTAATTTGTATTTCCTTAAGTTGCCTTCAAAAATAGATGTTACAGAGTCCTCTAACGGACTACAGACACATTTACCCAATTTAACCCAAATGTTTGTTTCCTTTTAATTGGAATAGCACTAGTAGGTCTAAATTGAGAGGAAAGTATCTTGATAGTCCAACCAGAGAGTCTCTTTTATGTTCCCATGCGCATATCCTCTTGAGAAAAGGGTTAAGAGTTAGACTTTTGGAACTTTAAACGGTAAATGGGATGGAAGGATAGAAAAGAGAACCCTACATACATGCATAGAGACAACATCGCTCCAATACATATTGAGACCTAAAATAAGCTTTGAAATAAGGCCTTGATAAAAAAAATGAAATAGTGACATTTTAATACTAACAATAATATTTTACTATAATTTTATTTAAATTTACCCTTCTTGTTTTTTATTTAAAATGAAAGAAGCACTTGATGCCCAACCACCATCAAGTGATTTTGATACCGAGTTGCAAGTGATTTTGATACCAAGTTGCAAGATATGATTCTACCACCGCCTTTTTGGCATGTTCTTAGTGATTTCAGTAGAAGACAAATATGTGGACGGATGACTCATGGATTTCAAGGTATAGCCGCAGTTTATTTTGAGGTTAAGTCATATGTGTTGAGTGCCCTAAAGAAGGAACGATTTTCAGGTGTTGAGGTTCAAGACTCGAATCGGCATTTGACAAATTTCTTTGAGATTTGGGAACCAACTAGCCCTCCCGGCGTGATTAAAGATATAAAGATTTTAAGGTGTTTCATTTCACTTTAACTGGGAGAGCTAAATATTAGATTTAAGCCATCCTTTTATGACAATCCGTAATTTGGATGACCTGGAAGAAATTTTCTTGATGTATACCTTTTAGTGTCCAAATTTATTCAAAAAATGGCATCAATGATAAGTTATAGTAAGAAATGTCGCAGCCTAAAATTTCGAGGGTTACCTCAAATTCAATAGAGTTGCTACCAAAGTTTGATATAACAGGAAAAACATTGTGAAACCCTTAAAAACATAAGAAAAAAATATGATATTTGAAATTAGATTTAAGGTTTGGGAGTCGGTTAATTATAGGGAATATATTAAAACCCTACGATATTCGTTAAAAATGGTTATCTATAATTAATTGTCCTAAAGATTTATATTAATTTAGAAATTTTATTTCTTCATATTAGTTAAATGCATATATTATTTTTTATAAATATGATTCGGAAATAAAAGAGTGTTCAATATAGACCCAGAAAAAAAAAATATTATTGTTTTTGACTTGAGTGCAATATTGCTCCAAAGTGTCATTAGGTTCGATGAAGCAATCAATGCTATGTAATTATTGGGTAGAAAATGCAAAATTGTTGATTATTTCTGTTAAAGAATTTGTGTTTTGTTGTTGATAAAAGAAAGTTATTTTGCAAAAAAAATGAATTTGTTTGATTTGAATAATTATTATAAATACGAGTTTTAAGACTATCAAGTTGTACAACTCGTGTCTTAAAAACTTGTGGATTAAAAAGATGTCACATCTAATTAACCAATATAAGAATAGCTTTTTTTTAAAAATTTGTATGTGAAAACCTTATGACAAACAAGTTGTACAACTTATGGGTTATTCAATATTGATGAGTGTGATTCATACTCTCACTAACTCTCTACATTTTTTCTCCTATATTCTACTGTTCTCTAAATATCTTATGTGTGCTCTTTTCTATTATTTATCTATAGACTAAAATGATGAATCTTTTTATAAATGATATAAAATTGAGTTTTGTATTCTCTATTATTTTGCATAAATTATGGAATTGTGTAGAGATGAAATGAAAAAAGAGTGGTTGGACTTTTTGTTTGAATGTATACTTGAGAAAAATTGTAGTTGTATTAAAAATAAATAAATAGGTTGAAAAGATAGAAGGGAGTGTACGGCTATTTGTAACGCCTCAAATTTTTTAATCCAAAAAGTACCATTACCAACTTTACCTTGACCAATGATACGGCCTTTTGGCTTTCCTCCCAAAGTCATTGTTCCTCCTTTGCTTAGTGTTAGTTCTTGAAAAATAGACTATTCTCCTGTCATATGTCGCGAACATCCATTGTCCAAGTACCATGATTTGTGTTTTAACTTGATTGTTGAGGACATCTGCAACATAGACAATTTTGTTCTTAAGTATCCATATTTGGTTGGGAGTTGCTTTGTTAGTCTTGAAAGGTTCCTTGTTTTTCCTTGTATTAAACATGGGACAAGATAATTTTGAGTAACATTTTTTAAAGCAAACATTACACAAGATATCAAGGCTAATAGGTTTAGGTTCCATTACAGTTTCTTCAAATCCTATATATCTTTTACCATTTCTAATAACTCCATAAATCATATAACATATTTGCTTCTTTCCTTACCATTAGCAAGAAAATCTTGAAATGCTTCTTAATGTTTATCATAGTTATATGTGGTATTTTCAATTATGATGAACTGTGATTATTTTTCAGAGTAAGATTTTCGGCCTTAAGTTCAGCAATATCAGTCTTCAGAGTTTCATTTTCTGTTTTAAGTGTAGTAATATCTATTTTCAGAGTTGTATTTTCTATTTTAAATTCAACACTTTGATTCCTTAATACATTAACTTTTTTGTTAGGTTTTCATTCTCTTTTCTAAGTGTTTTCAATTTTAAAAACAATTTGTGATTCTTATTTAAAAATAAAATTTATAGCAATAATTAAATCATATCGAATAAAGTCAAAAAAATACCTCATTTTTTTCATCTATTGATTAAGTTCCACGGTTAGAACCTGTGTTGGTTCCAAAGGCTGAGTTGGTATGATTCATTAGAGCCAAATCTGCTTGTTCGTCGTTTGAGGAATCATTAGAATCATTCTATGTAGCCATCATACTCTTCTTCATGGATCTAGAATATTTCCTCTGGTGTTTCCCTTTCGACAAATTTGACACATATTTAAGAATAAAATCTAATTAAATAAAAAATATATATAATTAATTAAAAATAACAAGAATGAATGGCATGATAAGGACATAGTAACTTGGACAAAAAATAGGGCAGTCGTACATTGAGAGAAAAACAAGAAAATTGATACCATTCATCGATGACCATCCCAGAAAAGTTTTGTTGTTTTCATCCAAATTTCAGTATATTGTTTTACTCATTTAGCTATTCAATTAAACACAATTTTCCAAATTTTTAACAACTCGAATTTCTCCCTAAAATACCCGATTTCTCTGTTTACAAAATTCGTTATTTTGCACCGTTCTTCTTCACTGTAAGTCTGATTTGAGTTAAATCAACGTCAAAATGATCATGTAAAAAGTGGCTATATTATCCACCTATTGGTTTTTTGATTTATGGTAATTTTCTTTGATCGGATTTTGAAATTTAGATTTTAGAGTATTTTCTCATAATTTATTTTTGACGTTTACCCATAAACTATCGAGTTAGGTCGATTGAAGGACAAAAAGTCAAAGAACAAAGATTTTTTGCTTGTGGAATTGTACTTGTGTGTGAAGACATCAAAATAAGGTAAGGGGGGAGAGAACGTTTGAATTCATGAGTATAATATATTGTGAGATGAACGGGAAAACCTTATTTTTCAACGATTCATCTGGGGCTCACTACGTATGGCAGTAGTCCTTTTAGAGATAAATTGATTAATGTGAAATATGAGAATTGTGAGATTAAAATGTGAAATATAAATGTTTATAAGGTGATGATTGATTTAATGTTTTATACTTGTGTGGTAATTGATATTTGTCATTTTGTGATGTTGAATGTTGAATGAAATTATGTGCATATATTTGATTAGACAAATTTATGTGATGTTATAATTAAAGATGGATACATGGTATGATATATATTTACGTAATGATAATGATGATTTTTGATTGATGATAGTGATGTCATAAAATTGTGATGAGTTTATATGATGATTGTGGTTATGTATGATTAATGATATTATAAAATTGTGATGAGAATATTGAAGTACCACATACTTGATGATGAGATAGTGATGATTCCTAAAGAAGATGTTCTTAATGGAGTAGTCTAAGACAATAATTTTTATTAGACGATGTGATGTTACAGTGAATTTTATTGATTTTATTTGAGTGATTTTGACATTTTAATGTGATATTTTCTTGAGGAATATTTGTGTAATGATACATTCTATTATGATTGTTTGTGTGTTCTTTTTACTTATATTATACTATCAACATGAATTTGAAACTCACCTCCTTCGTTGTTTGTGTTTGACTGGCTTGGCCTTGCGTTTGTGATACCGCAGTTATTACAGGTTAATGAGTCTTGAAGTTCAAGTTTGGGAGAAACCCCGCTCTGATAGGTGATACCGAGAATTAAGAGTTGTAATTTATATTTTAGCTATGTAGTTACAAATGACTTTTTATATGAAAACTTTTGAACTAGTAAGTTTTTAGAATTAAAATAGGAATTTATAGTTAAATCAAGTTCATTGAGATTAAATTATTTTAATTGCGTAATAAAGTTTGAATTGTTTCATGTATACTTCGAGAAACGTGATATCCTAAATTAGTTGCAAAAAATTTTATTTCCTTGTAAACAAATTTTATTTATCCGCTGCAAATTTTACTTAAAAAATCTAGTATAAGTTATTATATTTGTCATTTTGGAGTTTAGAGTATCACATTAGTGGTATCAGAGCAGGTCTTTCAATTCAGATCGAGTGGATTATGTGTAAGTTGTCTTAGTAAATTGTCAACCTTGAGCTAATTATGTTTACTTGTGTTCCCTATTAAATGCTGAAAAGCTTAGTTAATTGTCAACCTTGAGCCAATTGTGTTTATCTATGTTACCTGCTAAATACTAGAACTTATATGTTCTTCTTGTGTTAAGTGTGATGTATTTCTCCATTACAGTACATGATTTTTGAAAGATGATTGTTAATTGTTAAATACTTGCTTATTCTAGTTATGTCATGGATTCTCTTATTTTTGAAGATAATTGTTAACGTTAATTACTTGCTTGTTCTGGTTGTGTTGTGTATTTGTTGAGATTTGAGTTAATTTGAATTGTTGAAATGATTAAGTTAGTTACCTTTTGATTTGACTTGTGGCTTGTGGTTCTAACTTTGATTTGCTGCTCTTTTGTTAGTGGATAGTTAGAAATAATTTTTTCTTATTGACGAACTATATGTTTGAAACTATTAATTTAATTGACCTAATACTAATTATTGACTGATAGACCTTATCTTTGGTGTTGTAAGATGATTATTGATTATTAAAGTTTTGATCTAGAGCTCGGTAGAACTTATAATTAAAAATAAAATAAAAATAAAAAAGACATTTTGAAAGAGTCAAAGTTGACTTTATTTTATAGAATGAAACTAAGTTTTGTTTAAATTACTCTTGATTATTTTAAAGAAATAAGTTGAGTTGAATTTTTGTTGATTTATAAAACAAAAAATTTCTACACTATTAATTTCATTTAATTTCTAAAATAGCTGAAAATCTACATGATAGTTTACTATGTGTTGTTTTTAAGAAAATCAAAAAAGAGTTGTTGTTATGTTGGTTTAGAGTGGGAATGGTGTGGGAGTTGAGATATTTGTTTGAAATGTTTGATTTAATGATTTCTAATATTATGAACTCATTAGAGTTTAACTTGATGATAGAGTTTTATATCTTAAGAACTTGGTAGTGATTTATAATGATAACAAAAGAAAGGAAAAATATCACATTATAAAATGTCTACTAATTGAGAAAGAGAAGAAAAATAAATAAATAAATAAATAAATAAATAAATAAAAGGTTAAAAAATTGATTTTAAAGCGTGATTTTTAATTTTAGATCAATTGAAAGTGTTAATTATTGTATTTAAATGATTAATGGATATTTATAATTAATTGTCCAAAAGATTTATATTAATTTAGAATATTTATTTCTCCATATTAGTTAAATGCGAATATAATTTTTTATAAATGTGATGCGGAAATAAAAGAGTGCTCAATATACATTTGCCAATGTTAACATAATTGCACATGCAGCAACTAATTCTAACAAAAATGCTCAGACTTTGCTTCCTAAGTTTAGAAGATAATTAAAATCGTAAGTTGTATTTACCTACCAAAATAATATTCTGAGGTAAAGATTGTCAATATTTATCATATGTAGTAACACATACAGGTTGGATGTGCAAAAATTTCTATGCTTACCATTAGCAATATTGCTTAATAGGAAACCTTGATTCGGGAGCTGGTTGATGAGAAGAGTTTCTATTTGGCATGTCAGGATTTTTCCCTAAAATAGAAAATAAAGGAATGATGCATCATGCATCCTTTTCTTCGACCGATGTGCCCAAATTTGATTCTCGAGATTATTCGTATGTTAATAGTTTCATTACAGCGTGAAATCAAACAAATGATAAACATTCCAAAAAGGAAAAGTGTGTCATAAAATAAATCAAGTGTCTTGATCAAAAAGTCATGACAAAAAAAAATGCATAGGAAAGGAAAACACAAGGGAAGCATGATGAGAAAGAAACTTTTGTTTTGATTATAGGTATTATATTTATCTATATGTGTAAGTAAATGACGTGTAAAGTTACATGCTCACAAGATAATTCATATCGAACTCAAAACTATAAGAACTGGTGCTAATTCACATAGGAGCTGTTAGGTTCAGATTTCTAGTGCTAATTCATATACAACACAAATTCATCATCTCTTACGCGTTGTTTATCCTCTAACATAGAGGACATAAATTTATTCTCTCTTCTTCTATGTTGTTTATGTTCTCACATAGATGACATAAATTCATCATTTTTTCAGTATTGTTTATCCTTTGACATTAAGGGCAAAAATTCATCTTCTCTTCAGTGTTGTTTATAATTTGCGTCTGTCATCAAATTTGATTTAAGTGTGAGAATAAAGTTTATATTTTGTTAGGCCTGAATGTCATTGTTTTTTTTTGTTTTCCCTTTTCCAAACGAATTTGATCAGTACATCTTTCATACCAAGTACCTCACCTTTTTGAGATTGTATTCATCTTCTAATGTGATTGATTTAGGGATGTACTTCATCAGATCTATGTAAGTATTTGAGAGATCAATGTATGTCTTTACTTTCAATATGTGACTATTGAAATTTAGTGTAAACATGTTGTCATTTTTTTTTTACTTTTTAGGTAACCTTCTAGGATATGATTTGTAAAAGACATTCTTATTATCCTCTTGATCTATTATAGATGAGAAGGTTTCTTCTTGTTTCCAATACCTTGAAAATCACAATTCATTCATTGTTGAGTTAATACATTCCACTTGTTTATGTGAGTGGCTTCAAGATTGAGCACTTCTATTCTTTCGACAAAAACTCAAATACAAAAATCAGTAAATCATCATTTAGAAAGCTTAATATTTATTTCATAAGATTTGTCATAATTAAAACATATATCAAAAAAGTTTTTACGTCAACAATACCATCTATTTTATATTTATAACTATAATAATACATATAACACATAACAAACATAATTTAACAAGTAGTATTCTCTCTTTGATTTATGCATTTTTCTACGTGAAATGTTCAAATGGTTCAACCAGAGACAGTATTTTATATGTATCAAGTCGATCATTTATTTCCATTTAAAATTATTTAAGTTGATAAACCAAAAATCATTCCTAATGCACTTATGTTACATATTAAAAAAAAAAATCACCAACCATTTCCACAAGATTTGTGTATTGCCTTTAAAAAGATGGTTAATTTGTAACGCGAGAGTATTCATCCTGAAATGTTAGAAAAATTATCCACACTTCCATATTTCCACTAACCTTGATCAAAGATACACTTGTGCATATGTTAGAACATAATTCTGAAAAATAATCTCAACGTTAAAAATGATGTTGCATAAGGACTTGCTATGATCTAGTCTACCAATAACTTTCATGTCAACTAACCAATTTAGAAGCAAGTAGAAAACACAATTAAACTCCACTAGAATCTCACTCAAACATTAGAAAATCATTAGCAGCTGAATGACAAGTGTTCGTAGCATTATTGCAACAAACTTGTTGATTTACATACTTGTACAAACAACATTTCTCTTAATAGTAGACAAATCCATGTAACAATTTAAAGAACTACACAAACTGAACATTTTTACCATGAATGTTGTGTTGAACTAACAAGTAACATATTAATGAATACCCTTTAAAGTACATTGAATCGGGAAGGAAGTCCCCAATAGACAACATTCTTTAAGGAATAGAGTCTACCAACAAATATGTACTTACAAACTGTTAAGCTAAAATAAAAACATATACATTTGTCAATGTTGACATAATCGCACATGCAGCAACTAATTCTAATGAAAATGTTGACTTTGCTTCCTAAGTTTAGAAGAAGATTAAAATCGTAAGTCGTATTTACCTATAAAAATAACATTATGAGGTAAAGATTATCAGTGTTTATCATATGTAGTAACACATACAGGTCGGATGTGCCAAAATTTCTATGCTTACCATCAGCATTATTGCTTAATAGGAAACCTTGATTCGGGAGCTAGTTGATGAGAAGAGTTTCTATTTGGCATGCTAGGCTTTTTCCTAGAGCTAGCAATTAAAGGAATGATGCATCCTACATCCCTTCCTTCGATCTATGGGCACAAATTCGATTATCGAGATTTTTCGTCTATCAATAGTTTCCTCACAGCATGAAATCAAATAAATGATAAACATTCCAAAAAGGGAAAGTGTCATAAAAAAAATCAAGTGTCTTGATCAAAAAGTCCTGACAAAAGAATGCATAGGAAAGGAAAACACAAGGGAAGCATGATGAGAAAAGAATTGTTGTATTGATTATACGTATTATATTTGTCTATATGTGTCTGTAAACGACGTATGAAGTGACATGCTCACAAGATAATTCTGATCGAACTCTAAACTGTAAGAACTGGTGCTAATTCACATAGGAGCTGTTAGGTTCAAATTTCTGGTGCTAATTCATATACAACACAAGTTCATCCTCTCTTATGCGTTGTTTATCATCTAACATGGAGGATATAAATTCATTCTCTCTTCTATGTTGTTTATCTTCTAACATAGAGGATGTTAATTCATCATTTCTTCAGTATTGTTTATTCTCTAATATAGCGAACATAAATTCATCATTTCCTCAGTATCGTTTATCCTTTGAAAAAGAGGAAATAAATTCATCATTTCTTCAATGTTGTTTGTCATTTGCGTCGGTCCTCAAATCTGATTTATGTGTGAGGATAAAGTTTACATTTTATTCGGCCTTGACGTGATTGTTGTTTTTTGTTTTCCTTTTTCCAACTCATTTGACCAGTGTGTCTTTCATACCAATTACCTCACCTTTTTGAGATTGTGTTCATCTTCTAATGTGACCGATTTAAGGACATTCTTCATCAGATCTACATAAGTATTTGAGAGATGATTGTATGTCTTTATTTTCAATATGTGACTATTGGAATTTAGTGTAAACATGTTGACACTTTTTTTTACTTTTTAGGTAACCTTCAAGAATATAATTTATAAAAGACATTCTTATTATCCTCCTGATCTATTATAGATGAGAAGGATTCCTCTTGTTTCCAATACCTCGAAAATCACAATTCTTTCATTGTTAAGTTAATACAATGCACTTGTTTATCTGAGTGGCTTCAAGATTGACCACTTCTATTCTTTCAACCAAAACTCAAATGCAAACAACAGTACATATAATACATAACCAAGATAATTTAACAAGTAGTATTCTCTCTTTTATTTATACATTTTTTTACGTGAAATGTTCAAATGGTTCAATTGAAGAGAGTAGTTTATTTGTATCAAGTTTATCATTTATTTCCATTTAAAATAGTTTATGCCGATAAACCAAGATTCACTCCTAATGTACTTATGTTACATATTAAAATAAATTCACCAACCATTTTCACAAAATTTGTGTACTTTCTTAAAAAAAAATGGTTAATGTGTAACGAGAGAGTATTCCTCATGAAATGTGAGCAAATTATCCACACTTCCAAATTTCCACTAACCTTGGTCAAAGATAGACTTGTGCATAGGTTAGAACGTAATTCTGAAAATAATCTCAACGTTAAAAATGATGTTGCATAAATACTTGCTATGATCTAGTCTACCAATAACTTTCATGTCAACAAACAAATTTAGAAGCAAGTAGGAAACACAATTAAACTCAACTGGCATCTCACTCAAACATTAGCAAATCATTAGCAGTTGAATGACAAGTGTTCATAGCGTTACTGCAACAAACCCGCAAATATTCATACTTGTACAAACAACATATCTCATAACAACAAACAAACCCATGTAACAATATAAAGAACTGCACAAACTGAACATTTTTACCATGAATGTAGTGTGGAACTAACAAGTAACATATTAATGAATACCCTTTAAAGTACGTTGAATCAGGAGGGAAGTCCACAATAGACAATTTTCTTTAAGAAATAGAGTCTACCAACTAATATGTACTTACAAACTGTTAAGCTAATACAAAAACATATTCATTTGCCAATGTTAACATAATCGCACCTGCAACAACTAATTCTAACAAAAATGCTCAGACTTTGCTTCCAAAGTTTAGAAGATGATTAAAATCGTAGGTTGTATTTACCTACCAAAATAATATTCTGCGGTAAAGATTGTCAATGTTTATCATATGTAGTTACACATACAGGTTGGATGTGACAAAATTTCTATGCATACCATCATCAATATTGCTTAATAGGAAACCTTGATTCGGGAGTTGGTTAATGAGAAGAGTTTCTATTTGGCATGTCAGGATTTTTCCCGAAACTAGAAAATAATGGAATGATGCATCGTGCATCCCTTCCTTCGACCGATGTGCACGAATTTTATTCTCGAGATTATCCGTTTGTCAATAGTTTTATCACAGCATGAAATCAAACAAATGATAAACATTCCAAAAAGGAAAAGTGCATCATAAAATAAATCAAGTATCTTGATCAAAAAGTCATGGAAAAAAAAAAACAATGCATAGGAAAGGAAAACACAAGGGAAGCATTTAAGAAAGGAACTTTTGTTTTGATTATAAGTTTTATATTTGACTATAAGTGTATGTAAATGACGTGTAAAGTGACATGCTCACAAGATAATTCGTATCGAACTCAAAATTGTAAGAACTGGTGCTAATTCACATAGATGTTGTTAGATTCATATTTCTGGTGCTAATTCATATACAACACAAGTTCATCATCTCTTATGCGTTGTTTATCCTCCAACATAGAGGACATAAATTTATTATCTCTTCTATGTTGTTTATCTTCTGACATATATGACGTAAATTCATCATTTCTTCAATATTGTATATCCTTTGACATAAAGGGCAAAAATTCATCCTCTCTACAGTGTTGTTTATCATTTGCATCTGTCATCAAATCTGATTTAAGTGTGAGGATAAAGTTTATATTTTATTAGGCCTTAATGTGATTGTTGTTTTTTGTTTTCCCTTTCCCAAACCAATTTGACCAGTGTGTCTTTCGTACTAAGTACCTCACATTTTTTGAGATTGTATTCATCTTCTATTGTGACTGATTTAAGGATGTTCATCATCATATCTATGTAAGTATTTGAGCGATCAATGTATGTCTTTACTTTCAATATGTGACTATTGGAATTTAGTGTAAACATGTTGTCATTTTTTTTACTTTTTAGGTAACCTTCAAGAATATGATTTGTAAAAGACATTCTTATTATCCTCTTGATCTATTATTGATGAGAAGGTTTCTTCTTGTTTCCAATACCGTGAAAATCACAATTCATTCATTGTGGAGTTAATACATTCCACTTGTTTATGTGAGTGGCTTCAAGATTTACCACTTCTATTCTTCCAACAAAAACTCAAATACAAACATCGGTAAATCATCATTTAGAAAGCTTAATATTTATTTCATAAGATTTGTCGTAATTAAAACTTATATCAAAAAATTTTTTACGTCAATAATATCTTCTATTATATATTTATAACTATAATAATACATATAACACATAAAAAAACATAATTTAACAAGTAGTATTCTCTCTTTGATTTATGCATTTTTCTACGTGAAATATTCAAATGGTTCAACCAGAGAGAGTAGTTTATTCGTATCAAGTCGATCATTTATTTCCATTTAAAATAGTTTAAGCTGATAAACCAAAATTCATTCCTAATGCACTTATGTTACATATTAAAAAAAATTCGCCAACCATTTTCACAAGATTTATTTACTGCCTTAAAAAAATGGTTAATGTGTAACGAGAGAGTAATCGTCATGAAATGTTAGCAAAATTATCCACAATTCCATAGTTCCACTAACCTTGGTCAAAGATATACTTTTGCATAAGTTAGAACATAATTTTGAAAAATAATCTCAACTTTAAAAATGACGTTGCATAAAGACTAGCTATGATCTAGTCTACCAATAACTTTCATGTCAACAAACCAATTTAGGAACAATTTGAAAACACAATTAAACTTCACTGGAATCTCACTCAAACATTAGCAAATAGAAAACACAATTAAACTCCACTGAAATAGAGTCTACCAACTAAAATATTATTACAAACTTTTAAGCTAAAACAAAAACATATACATTTACCAATGTTGACATAATCGCACTTGCAGCAACTAATTCTAACGAAAATGCTGACTTTGCTTCCTAAGGTTTGATTAAAATCGTAAGTCGTATTTACCTATAAAAATAACATTCTGAGGTAAAGATTGTCAGTGTTTATCATAGGTAGTTACACATACAGGTCGGATGTGCCGAAATTTCTATGCTTACCATCAGCAATATTGCTTAATAGGAAACCTTGTTTCGGGAGCTGGTTGATGAGAAGAGTTTCTATTTGGCATGCCATGCATTTTCCCGAAACTAGAAAATAAAGGAATGATACATCCTGCATCCTTCCTTCGACAGATGCACACGAATTCGATTCTCTAAATTATCCCTCAATTAATAGTTTCATCACAGCATGAAATCAAACAAATGATAAACATGCCAAATAGGATAAGTGCGTTACAAAAAAAATCAAGTGTCTTGATCAAAAAGTCATGACAAAAAAAATTTAGAGGAAAAGAAAACACAAGGGAAGCATGTTGAGAAAGGAACTTTTGTTTTGATTATAGGTATTATATTTGTCTATATATGCATTTAAACGACGTGTAAAGTGACAAGATCACAAGATAATGCAGATCCAACTCAAAACAGTAAAAACTGGTGCAAATTCACATAGGAGCTATTAGGTTCAGATTTATGGGGCTAATTCATATACAACACAAATTCGTCCTCTCTTATGCGTCGTTTATCCTCTAACATAGAGGACATAAATTCATTTTCTCTTGTATGTTGTTTATCTTCTGACATAGAGGACGTAAATTTATCATTTATTTAGTATTGTTTATTCTTTTACATAGTAAACATAAATTCATTATTTATTTAGTATTGTTTATCCTTTGACATAGAGTACATAAATTCATCCTCACTTCAATGTTGTTTATCATTTGCGTCTGTCCTCAAATCTGATTTAAGTGTGAGAATAAAGTTTATATTTTATTGGGCCTTGATGTGATTGTCGTTTTTTGTTGTCCCTTTTCCAACCAATTTGACTAGTGTGTCATTCTTACCAAGTACTTCACCTGTCATGTCAACGAACCAATTTAGAAGCAAGTAGAAAACACAATTCAACTCCACTAGCATCTCACTCAAACATTAGCAAATCATTAGCAGCTGAATGACAAGTGTTCATACAATTAATACAACAAACTTGGTGATTTACATACTTGTACAAACAACATTTCTCTTACTAACAGACAAATCCATCTAACAATTTAAAGAACTGCACAAACTGAACATTTTTACCATGAATGTTGTGTGGAACTAACAAGTAACATATTAATGAATACCCTTTAAAGTACGTTGAATCGGGAGGGAAGTCCATAACAGACAACATTCTTTAGAAATAGAGTCTACCAACTAATATGTACTTACAAATTGTTAAGCTAATACAAAAACATATATATTTGCCAATGTTGACATAATCACACCTGCAGCAACTAATTCCAATAAATATGCTCAGACTTTGCTTCCGAAGTTTAGAAGATGATTAAAATCGGAAGTTGTATTTACCTACCAAAATAATATTGAGGTAAAGATTGTCAATGTTTATCATATGTAGTTACACATACAGGTTGGATGTGCCAAAATTTCAATGCTTACCATCAGCAATATTACTTAATAGAAAACCTTGATTCCGTAGCTAGTTGATGAGAAGAGTTTCTATTTGGCACGCCAGACTTTTTCCCGAAGCCAGAAATTAAGGGAATGATGCATCCTACATCCCTTCCTTCGATCGATGTGCACAAATTTGATTATCGAGATTATTCGTCTATCAATTGTTTCATCACAACATGAAATCAAACAAACGATAAACATTCCAAAGAGGAGAAGTGCATCATAAAAAAAATCAAGTGTCTTGATCAAAAAGTCATGACAAAAAAATGCATAGGAAAGGAAAATACAAGGGAAGCATGATGAGAAAAGAACTGTTGTATTGATTATACGTATTATATTTGTCTATATGTTTCTATAAACGACATGTGAAGTGACATGCTCACAAGATAATTCAGATCGAACTCTAAACTGTAATAAAACTGGTGCTAATTCACGTAGGAGGTGTTAGGTTCAGATTTCTGGTGATAATCCATATACAACACAAGTTCATCCTCTCTTATGCGATGTTTATAATCTAACATAGAAGACATAAATTCATTCTCTCTTCTATGTTGTTTATCTTCTGACGTAGAGGACTTAAATTCATCATTTCTTCAGTATTGTTTATTCTCTAACATAATGAACATAAATTCATTATTTCTTCAGTATTGTTTATTCTTTGAGATAGAGGAGATAAATTCATCCTCTCTTCAGTGTTATTTATCATTTGTGTCTGTCCTCGAATCTAATTTTCGTGTGAGGATAATGTTTATATTTTATTGGGCAGTATTGTTTATTCTCTAACATAGTGAACATAAATTCATTATTACTTCAGTATTGTTTATCATTTGACATAGAGGACATAAATCCATCCTCTCTTTAGTGTTGTTTATCATTTGTGTTTGTCCTCAAATTTGATTTAAGTGTGAGGATAAAGTTTATATTTTATTTGGCCTTGATGTGATTGTTGTTTTTTGTTTTCCCTGTTCCAACCAATTTGACCAGTGTGTCTTTCATACCAAGTACCTCACCTTTTTTAGATTGTATTCAACTTCTAATATGACTAATTTAAGGATGTTCATCATCAGATTTATGTAAGTATTTGAGAGATGGATGTATGTCTTTATTTTCAATATGTCACTATAGGAATTTAGTGTAAACATGTTGACATTAGTAAATCATCATTTAGAAAGCTTAATATTTATTTAATAAGATTTGTCATCATTAATACACATATCAAAAAAGTTTTTACGTCAACAATTTCTTCTATTATATATTTATAACTATAATAATACATATTATACATAACAAACATAATTTAACAAGTAGTATTCTCTCTTTGATTTATGCATTTTTTTACGTGAAATGTTCAAATGATTCAAGAAAGTAGTTTATTTGTATCAAGTTAATCATTTATTGCCATGTAAAATAGTTTACGCCAATAAACCAAGATTCAATCCTAATGCACTTATGTTACGTATTAAAAAAATTCAGCAACCATTTTCACAAGATTTGTGTACTACCTTAAGAAAAGGGTTAATGTCTACCGAGAGAGTATTCGTCATTAAATGTGACCAAAATTATTCACACTTCCACATTTCCACTAACCTTGGTCAAAGACAGAATTGTGCATAGGTTAGTACATAATTCTGAAAATAATCTGAACGTTAAAAATGACGTTGTATAAAGACTTGTTATGATCTAGTCTACCAATAACTTTGATGTGAACGAACCAATTTAGAAGCAAGTAGAAAACACAATTAAACTCCACTGGAATCTCACTCAAACATTAGCAAATCATTAGCCGCTGAATGGCAAGTGTTCATAACATTACTGTAACAAACTTGTTGATTTACAAACTTTTACAACCAACATTTCTCTTAATAAAAGACAAATTCATGTAATATTTTAAAAAACTTCATAAACTGAACATTTTTACCCTGAATGTTGTGTGGAACTAACAAGTAACATATTAATCAATACCCTTTAAAGTACTTTGATTCGGGAGGAAAGTACACAATAGACAACATTCTTTAAGAAACATAGTCTACCAACTAATATGTACTTACAAGCTAATACAAAAACATATACATTTGCCAATATTAACGTAATCGCACCTGCAACAACTAATTCTAACAAAAATGCTCAGACTTTGCATCCTAAGTTTAGAAGATGATTAAAATCGTAAGTTGTATTTACCTACCAAAATAATATTTTGATGTAAAGATTGTCAATGTTTATCATATGTAGTTACACATACAGGTTGGATGTGCCAAAAATTCTATGCTTACCATCAGCAATATTGCTTAATAGAAAACCTTGATTCGGGAGCTGGTTGATGAGAAGAGTTTCTATTTAGCATGTCAGACTTTTTCCCGGAACTAGAAAATAAAGGAATGATGCATCATGCATCCCTTCCTTCGACCGATGTGCACGAATTTTATTCTCGAGATTATTCGTCTGTCAATAGTTTCATCACAGCCAGAAATCAAACAAATGATAAACATTCCAAAAAGGAAAAGTGCGTCATAAAATAAATCAATTGTCTTGATCAAAAAGTCATGACAAAAAAAAATGCATAGCAAAGGAAAACACAAGGAAAGCATGATGAGAAAATAAATTTTGTTTTGATTATAGGTATTATATTTGTCTATATGTGTATGTAAATGACGTGTAAAGTGACATGCTCACAAGATAATTAATATCTAACTCAAAACTGTAAGAACTGGTGCTAATTAACATAGGAGTTGTTAGGTACATATTTTGGTGCTAATTCATATATAACACAAGTTCATCATCTCTTATGCGTTATTTATCCTCTAACATAGAGGACATAAATTCATTATCACTTCTATGTTGTTTATCTTCTGACATAGATGATGTAAATTATCATTTCTTCAGTATTGTTTATCCTTGGACATACAGGGCAAAAATTCATCATCTCTTCAGTGTTGTTTATCATTTGCGTCAGTCCTCAAATCTGATTTAAGTGTGTGGATAAAGTTTATATTTTATTCGGCCTTGATGTGATTGTTGTTTTTTGTTTTCATTTTTCCAAACCATTTGACCAGTGTATCTTTCATACCAAGTACCTCATCTTTTTGAGAATGTATTCATCTTCTAATGTGACAGATTTAAGGACGTTCATCATCAGATCTACTTAAGTATTTGAGAGATGACTGTATGTGTTTACTTTTTAGGTAGCCTTCTAGAATATAATTTATAAAAGACATTCTTATTATCCTCTTGATCTATTATAGATGAGAAGGTTTCCTCTTGTTTCCAATACCTCGAAAATCACAATTTTTTCATTGTTGAGTTAATACAATGCACTTGTTTATGTGAGTGGCTTCAAGATTGACCACTTCTATTCTTTCAATAAAAACTCAAATGCAAACAACAGTACATATAATACATAACCAAGATAATTTAACAAGTAGTATTCTCTCTTTGATTTATACATTTTTTTTACGTGAAATGTTCAAATGGTTCAACTAGAGAGAGTAGTTTATTTGTATCAAGGTGATCATTTATTTCCATTTAAAATAGTTTATGCCGATAAACCAAGATTCATTCCTAATGCACTTATGTTACATATTAAAACAATTCACCAACCATTTACCCAAAATTTGTGTACTTTCTTTAAAAAAATGGTTAATGTGTAACGAGAGAGTATTTGTCATGAAATGTGAGCAAAATTATCCACAGTACCAACCTTGGTCAAAGATAGACTTGTGCATAGGTTAGAACGTAATTCTAAAAATAATATCAACGTTAAAAATGATGTTGCATAAAGACTTGATATGATCTAGTCTACCAATAACTTTCATGTCAACGAACAAATTTAGAAGCAAGTAGAAAACACAATTAAACTCAACTGCCATCTCACTCAAACATTAGCAATTCATTAGCAGCTGAATGACAAGTGTTCATAGCATTAGTGCAACAAACTCGCTAATTTACATACTTGTACCAACAAAGTTTCTATTAACAACAAACAAATCCATGTACAATATAAAGAACTGCAAAAACTGAACATTTTTACCATGAATGTTGTGTGGAACTAACAAGTAACATATTAATGAATACCCTTTAAAGTACGTTGAATCGGGAGGGAAGTCAACAATAGACAACATTCTTTAAGAAATAGAGTCTACCAACTAATATGTACTTACAAACTGTTAAGCTAATGCAAAAACATATATATTTTCCAATGTTGATATAATCGCACCTGCAGGAACTAATTCTAACTAAAATTCTCATACTTTGCTTCTTAAGTTTAGAAGATGATTAGCATCGTAAGTTGTATTTTTAAACCAAAATAATATTCTGAGGTAAAGATTGTCAATGCTTATCATACGTAGTTACACATACAGGCTGTGTGTGCCGAAATTTCTATGCTTACCATCAACAATATTGCTTAATAGAAAACCTTGATTCGGGAGTTGGTTGATTAGAAGAGTTTCTATTTAGCATGTCAAGCTTTTTCCCGAAACTAGAAAATAAAGGAATGATACATCCTACACAAATTCGATTCTTGAGATTATCCGTTGTCAATAGTTTCATCACAGCATGAAATCAAACAAATGATAAATATTTTAAAAAGGAGAAGTGCGTCATAAAAAAAAAAAATCAATTGTCTTGATAAAAAAGTCATGACAAAAAAAATGCAGTGGAAAGGTAAATACATGGGAAACATGATGAGAAAATAAATTTTGTTTTCATTATAGGTATTATATTTGTCTATATGTGTTTGTAAATGACGTGTAAAGTGACATGCTCACAAGATAATTCAGAACGAACTAAAAACTATAAGAACTGGTGCTAATTCACGTAGGAGTTGTTAGGTTCATATTTCTGGTGCTATTTCATATACAACACTAGTTCATCCTTTTTTATGTGTTGTTTATCATCTAACATAGAAGACATAAATTCATTCTCTCTTCTATGTTGTTTATATTCTGACGTAGAGGACTTAAATTCATCATTTCTTCAATATTGTTCTCTAACATAGTGAACATACATTCATTAATTCTTCAATATTATTTATCCTTTGACATAGAGGACATAAATTCATCTTTTCTTCAGTGTTGTTTATCATTTGCGTCTATCCTCAAATCTGATTTAAGTGTGAGGATAAAGTTTATATTTTTTTTGGACCTTGATGTGATTGTAGAAAGCTTAGTATTTATTTCATAAGATTTGTCATCATTAAAACATATATCAAAAAAGTTTTTACTTCAACGATATCTTTTGTTATATATTTATAACAATAATACATGTAATACATAACAAAGATAATTTAACTAGTATTCTCTATTTAATTTATACATTTTTCTATGTGAAATGTTCAAATGGTTCAACCGGAGAGAGTAGTTTCTTTGTATAAGTTGATAATTTATTTCCATTTAAAATAGTTTACGCCGATAAATCAAGATTCATTCCTAATGCACTTATATTTCATATTAAAAAAATTCACCAACCATTTTCACAAAATTTGTGTACTACCTTGAAAAAATGGTTAATGTGTAATGAGAGAGTATTCATCATGAAATGTGAGCAAAATTATCCACACTTCCATACTTCCACTAATCTCGGTCAAAGATAGACTTGTGCATAGTTTAGAACATAATTCTGAAAATAATCTCAACGTTAAAAATGACGTTGCATAAAGACTTCTATTATCTAGTCTACCAATAACTTTCATGTCAACGAACCAATTTCGAAGCAAGTAGAAAACACAATTAAACTCCACTGGCATCTCACTCAAACATTAGCAAATCATTAGCAGCTAAATGACAAATGTTCATAGCATCACTACAACAAACTTGCTGATTTACATACTTGTACAAACAACATTTCTCTTAATAACAGACAAATCCATGTAACAATTTAAATAACTGCACAAACTGAATATTTTTACCATGAATGTTGTGTGGAACTAACAAGTAACATATTAATGAATACTCTTTAAAGTAGGTTGAATCGGGAGGGAAGTCCACAATAGACAACATTCTTTAACGAATAGAGTCTCCCAACTAATACGTACTTACACACTGTTAAGCTAATACAAAAACATATACATTTGCCAATGTTGACATAATCGCACCTGCAGCAACTAATTCTAACAAAAATGCTGCAGACTTTGCTTCCTAATTTTAGAAGATGATTAAAATCGTAAGTTGTATTTACCTACCAAGATAATATTCTGAGGTAAAGATTATCAATGTTTATCCTATGCAGTTACACATACAGGTTGGATGTGCCGAAATTTCTATGCTTACCATCAGCAATATTGCTTAATAGGAAACCTTGATTCGGGAGCTGGTTGATGAGAAGAGTTTCTATTTGGCATGCCAGGCTTTTTCCCGGAACTAGAAAATAAAGGAATGATACATCATGCATCCCTTCCTTCGACCGATGTGCACGAATTCGATTCTCGAGATTATCCGTCTGTCAATAGTTTCATCAATAGTTAAATTGCATGTTAGATGATAGATTAGGTATGAAGAACATTTTTTATGTCGGTTCCTACTCAATAGTGCAAAAAACAGATAAAGGAAAATGGGATGATCAGAATTAATTTGATAGAATATGAGCCAGAATGAGTGGTATTTTTATTTTATTTTTAAACTTGAATAATCAGTGCTCTCACCACCCTTTAACATTTTGCATCGAGCTTTTTTCCAGGGTTTGTAGCACTACTCAATGATAAAGGAAGTATTACGAAAAAATATAATTAATTAGTCATTCAGAAAACATACAGAAGTCGTGCATACCTCTCCTACGTAGAGTTTCTTATCTGGTCTTATCATCACGTAGACGCTTGAAGAGCCGATAGTCATCGGAGGTGGCCATTCCCTAGTGCCAATTCGGAAACACCTTATCTTCGTAAACTCTGATGCCATATTTTTCCTTTGGAGTTCCGTTATAAAATCCTGGCATATTACCGTGATTGCACTCTCAACTTGCGAATGTGAAACTTCCATTGAATTAGCTAAAGAGATTCCCTCATCAGAAGTTCCCGATACAAACTTTTTGGAATGAAGATGTGTTCCATTCAAATTATTAACATTGATATAAGTAGAAAATTCTTCCTGCTTGGCAAAATTTTCTGCAGAAAGCAGTTTCTTAGCATAAACTGACAAATAAAGATCTTCAGCTCTTTTGATAACAATCTCGGGAATTCCTTCCCTCTTGGCAGTTTCAAAAGCAAGACTTTCTTTACAGATACCATCTGTCAGCTTCCAAGTAGGTTTTGTTTGTCCATCAATGCAAGTGGTGCCCATTGCTTTGTGAACAGTGTTCTTGATGCTAAGCGGCAAGGTAAATATTCCGTGCAAGTGAGTAGATACAATACCTAGACACCCAATATTATCAAGAGTTTCAATGATGCTGCCTGCAATACAAGTCCCTTTTGCAGTTTCTGTTCCTCGGCATATTTCATCAACAAGCACAAGGCTCCTTTTGGTGGTTCCAGCAATGATGGATCGAAGTTCAGACATCTCCACCTGTAACAGATATTAAGAACAATAGGAAGTAAGGTACTTATGAAATTTCAATTCCATAAAGCAACAGAAAACAATATAGTTTCAAGGAAAATACATAAGGCAACGGACAACTATTTAACTTTCACGAAAATTACGTCGACTCCAGAGGTTTCATAATTATTGATTCTAGTTTTGGAAATCACTAGTATCACTTCTCTACGTACATAATTTTACAGTAGACTGTAAAGCGGAATGAAAAGGATGTCCCTGCAGTTTCTGATAGATTGATACTGGAAGGCGGTTATTGAAAATTTATCAAGTTTCAACAGAGACTAGAGCAGGATTCATGTTACAAGAACCATAATCACAAATTTCCTCCAACTCCTCTGCCCCCACTTTGAGAAATGGAAGAATCATGTGACTTCAACTGCTTTTCATTTGCTGGATTTCGCTTCATCAAATTGCTCGTTGTCTTCTGACGCTTTCGAGGAGAGTTATAATTAGGATTTTCAGTTTGGGATTATTTTCTTGTTATTTTGGAATTTTGGAAATTTATTCTATTTTTAGATTATCATAAACTCACAATAGGATTTTGTTACTATTATGTTTGATTTGTTATTATTTATTTATTTATGGTGTTTGGATTTATTGGGTCCATATATGGACCTTAGATATATAAACTTTTAGATAATTTTAATGAATAATTAACATATAGTGTCCTTCAAATTTTCTAAAGTTAAGTTTAGAGTACTCCAAGGTCAGTGCCTACAGGAACACTTAATAATATAGAGTACCCTTCCAAAAAGAACATTTTTGGATACTTGGTTTCACATCATCGGTACAGCCTGACTGGTCGAATGCAAAATTTTATAGACAATGAAGCAATCAACATTATATGATATCTGACAACAGGTGAATTTAAGGGCAAAGAATGAAACAATAGCAAACCTGAAATGAACTTTTGTGATCAGCTGGACTATCATATGACTTCATGTGAAGCATGATGGAGTCAAAATATGGAATCAGAGCTGATTCAGCAGGAACCATAAGTCCACATATCCCAAGTAGTGCAGCAGCACATATTGACCGAAGCAAACTTGATTTACCACCACCATTTGGTCCTGTCAATAGAAACAATGATTGCATATCAACAGTATTATGCACAGCGCCTCCTTCTGCTATGTTGAACCAATATGGTAATAAACCAACTATCTTCATCTCACGGTTTTTGTCCAACAGCTTCCCATCCTGCAACAACAGTTCAACAAAGCTCATTCATCGCATTATGAATCCAAAGAAGTTAGTAATAAAGAACAGATAGCAAATGGATGATAGGCTAGAACACACTAAACATTACGCATCAACATAAATGTTCCCTGGAAGACATAGTTTAAAAACAACCACCTCACATAATGTCAGTGAGCCCACATGGAAAAAAATACTTGGCTACAATTCTTTACAAAAGGAGTTCTATGTACTTGAGTTCATATTTGCCACTAACAAATATCAACTAATTAATTCAGCTTCATTGCTATGAAGTATGAAGAACATTAGCATCTCCCTCTTTCATCAGATGGTAAAGTTGTTGCACTTCATTTCATTGTTCAAATTATCCATCCTTTGTCTGGTATATAGAACTCAATCTGATGGGATCACAGTCTACATCCAAAGCCAAATTCATCACTATTGACATATACAGTAATAGCTTCACTTTGACTGTGAATCTGTGACCATTGGTTACATATTAGAGGCATATAAAGATGCAGGTAAGTAGCATGGTTCTAAGGGGATAGCTGACACAAATCGCAGGAATAGAATGCTAAGTAATCTTACAAAAATTCTGATTTTTTGATCTAGTTATATGATAAATTTGTGATTTGCTGTTTTTGTTTTTGCCAAAACCAGAAATATAAGGGAACTTTTGAGAATGCTTACAAATTACAATGATAACTAGTAATATCCTATGCTTCCATAAAGGTGGAATACATAATGGTAGACAAGTGTTTCACACATTGATTGCACGGGTTGTAACTATTACAATTCTGTTATAGTTACTAAGTACTTGTCAGTTACAATTTGGTTACAGCTTGTTAAGCCAACAAAGACCGCATTTCTAACCAGCTCTAACAACTTTAAATGTGAAACAAGAATCAAAGTCAGATATAATATCAATTTTTGCGAGGCCATTATCATTTCCCAGTACTTTCTCTCATATTCTATCACTTCCTCTTATTTTCTCTCTGCAATCAGACACTAATGTTGTATAATGAACTTGTTTCAATCCTGAATCATGATTTCACCAATGCATCCATTTCAAGCAAGTCAAAAAATAAATAAAGGGATCTAGAAAAATCTAATGATTGATTAGGATTTCATTAACAAAGTCCATCCATCAGGGAAAAGGTTGGTGCTCACTCCTGGGCCTAACAACCTAATTCCGTAGGTTTTTAGGAGTTATCTCTTGACATCTCCAACAAGGTGATCTCTATCTCCTTTTTTGTTCACTGCAGCAATTCAGGAGTAGCATTATAAATTTCTCGGTATACTAACAGAGGAGCATTCTATCATGCAAAAGCAAAATGGTTTGTACATGTGTACATGATAGAACAGAATATTGTATGTAAGCATCAAAATAGTACACCTATAACAGAAAATCTTATGTCTTGATGCAATTTTCCCATAAAACATCAAGTTGTTATGCATTACCTCAAGCCCCTGGGATTCTACTATTGTAGGAAAAACCCATTTCCTCCTTCTCCCTTCACTGCAAGATAACAACGAACATAATTAGCATAACACATGCAAGACTCCCAGAAAGATTGCACAATTTCGGTACTTCTTTCTCATTTTGAAGATAAACGGATGGAGCAAATTGATACAATAATGCAGCTACAATTCAATATTTCAGTATCAAATGATTTTGAGTGACCCTTAAAACCATGTTTTAGTCAATGCACGCAAACATATTGACAAATAGATCAAATTAATATCCAACATACAAAGCTAATATTTTGAAGATCAATGAAATCCATAGTGATTAGTCCAAAAACATCAACACACCACCAGGCCAAATACCATTGAATTTTTATCAACAAAAATAAAGAAGAAGCAACTTTAGATGTTTACAAACCTCACATGAGCATATAAAGCTTTGGTAATCACAAGCAATGTGGAAGAAAAGACAATGATGTTTATATAGGATTGCAATTCAGCAGCAAGTCCTCTTAGAAGTTCTAAAACTCTAATTTTTGCCTTGGCATTTGCTTCATGGTACCTAAACCAAATTGTTTAACAGCACATATGATTAAAAAAGGAAAAAGAGAAGTGTTTGACAAATTTTTTGAAATAAAAAACATAAAACACCATTTTTATCTTTTTTATAAACACACCTTGATAATGCATCCTCCACCTTCACAGTGGTAAACCATTCCTCGCCGACCTTTCTACCTTTAGAATCTAAAGCATGCTTAAGCTGCTTAATGTGTTCCTCTCCGGGGCTACCAGTCCATATATTCGGTATAAAGCGTTTACCCTTGAACCACACTGCCTCCTGCTCCCGACAATAAGATATTTCTCCCTTAGGAGCTTTAAGTGGAGATATGGAAGCTTTTATTCTAGAAACTACAGGAGTGAAATCTTCAGCAACCTGAAAGATTTTTGGGACGGTATAAATGAAACATAACATGTCTCTCGAAATACACTTTACTAGAAAACAGCTATAGACAAGGTGTTAGCTACAGAGACCTACTGCTAAATGCAAGGCCTTGGCTGCTTCGTCCACAGAAGTAAGTACATCATTTATGTGGATTGCTTTTATTCGACCTTTCCATACAGATTCCATATCCTCGAAAAATTCATCAGGAATAATTGGAAAGGAGCTGACTTTATGATCTTTCTCACCATCCAGATATATTATTTCGTCAATCCTGCCTGATGCGACTTCACATCCAGCAACCTGGAAAAAAAACATTGTGAAAAGTTTAAAATCCAATGAACTTTGAGGCAAACAAATTAACTAACAAAAGAATTAACTGAAGCATCATATTTTAATTGTGTCTAGAAGGGAAATCCAATTTTAAAATACATAAAATCATCAAATTTAGTACTATGATTGTAAGTTTGACCCGAGCAATCCTAGATTAAGTTTGACCTCAGCTATCCGGGCTGTAGTTTTGCTCTAGCTATTCCAAGATAGTGATGAATTAGTTGTGAATCATAACAATAGTCATGATCCACATCAGCTTAATTTTCAATTTTTTTTATAATATAAATTTTTCTTGTTTAAAACTTGAGTTGTTGTTCTTGGTGGAATTGATTTTCATTCTAGTTATGCAAAACTGTGCTGGGATATTTTCATTGATTATTAAAAAAGGCTTTTCTTTTTTCGTTATGCAACATTCTTGCCAATATTAAGAATGATGATCATTCCAACCATTTTGTTGAGTTAGCCTTCTAGCAATGCTGCTCACCTCTCTAACATCTTCTGGTCTCCAACATCCCTAAGTTGTATTTCTAGTCATGTTTTGGGGAGCCCATATTATACTTTACTTTTTCAATGGTTTACTTGTAAGTTGTAACACGCTTAAAGCTTATTTATCGAATATAAAACATATAAAAAATGAATCATTTATGTTGGAATATTAGAAAATATCTTTTATATTATATTAGAGTATCTTGAGTTATTTTCTATGATCAATTTATAATCATAGAGAATCTTAGAATATCTCTTATTATTATTATGATTTATTCCTAATTTAGGATTTAGTCTCTTATTATTATTATGATTTATTCCTAATTTAGAATTTAGTCTATGTTTCTCTATAAATAGAGATTAGTATTGAGTCTATTGTAATCAATTCAGCATTAAGCTATTATCAATAATATTCAAACCCTTATTATTTTCTCTCCTCCTTTTCTCTAGAATCCCACAACTTCAACATGGTATCTAGAGCCTATTTCAATCCTCCTTGAACGATATCAACTCTATTCCGTTGTCGAGTTCCCAACAATTAGGGAATATAATCATAGTTTCTCTTTTCTAACACTTTTTTTCGATAAACCGTGTCCCAATTCTTTGTAGCTTTTCGTTTATTTTTCAGCAGATCAGTCGCATCATTGTTCATCGCACGGTACTGTTCACTGCGCCAAAAAAAAAAAACTCTGGTCGAAACCCTAAAAACTATTTTTTTCACACATTGAAATCCCTAAAATTTCAAAACATTCTGCAATGACTAAAACCGTTTCGATTTTGTTCCTCTTTGGATTATCGCTCTCTCTTCTTGTGCTGCTTCCTTCTCAGATCTGCGCTGAGGAATCTGTCCTTACATTAGATAACTCTAACTTCCATGAAATTGTAAGCAAGCACGATTTCATCATTGTTGAGTTTTACGCACCTTGGTGTGGCCACTGTAAGAACCTTGCACCTGAGTATGAAAAAGCTGCTTCTATCTTGAGCAGCCATAGAGTGGCTGCAATCTCTGTTTCTCCCCGTGTGGCCGAAGAGGTGGATGTGAGTCTTGGTGAAGAGGTTGGTTATAGCATCAGATTAGAAGATTGTAGTAGTGCAAGGATTGTTTTGAAGTATCTAACAGATGATATGCTTTTGAGAGAAGCAATGACGGATCCACTTTTGGAACGATACAAAGTAATTATTCTTGATGAGGCACATGAAAGGACTTTGGCTACAGATGTGCTATTTGGCCTTCTAAAGGAAGTTCTTAAAAACAGACCTGACTTGAAGTTGGTTGTTATGAGTGCAACACTTGAAGCTGAAAAGTTTCAGGGCAATTTTTTTGGAGCCATGCTTATGAAAGTTCCTGGAAGGCTACATCCTATGGAAATCTTTTATACTCAGGAACCAAAAAGGGATTACTTGGAGGCTACTATTAGGATAGTGGTGCAGATTCACATGTGTGAACCTCTTGGAGACATACTTGTTTTTCTCACCGGATAGGAAGAGATAAAAGATGTGTGTCACACAGTTGTAGGAATTCAAGGAGTACAAGCCGACACAAAGTTGTATGTTTCCAACTTGGACCGTGGGTGCCCTGATTCTGATTCTGGGAATAGTGGTCCCACAGATAGTGGTGTCCTTGGGAAGTGGACTGTGGGATCAGATTTTTGGTGGAGGAAACTCTTCAACCTTTGTCGTGGCAGCTGTTGCAGCCCTTATGAGTGGACTCTTAGCTTACAGGTTTGGAAGATTTGTAATTCAATTGATGGGATTCTTCTTGGTGCACGATTATTCTTTCTTCGATGGTTCCAAATATGCCCTTACTCTCCAATTTTGATCGACGAAAATGTGTCATTGTTCAAACAGTCGTTATCTCTCCTGTTTTGGACACATTTTCTTACTTTAATGATCGATCATGGCTTCGTTTCGTTAGAGTTGTGCTGCTTCTTCTTTGGTGTTTGTCATGCAATTTAGTTCTTACTAATAGATTCCAACAGTGGCTTTTATTCCCACCGACGATGATTCTGATGCACTGGCCTTGCCATTATCTTCTTGAAGCACGCCTCTCTCTCCTTGAAGCAGATTCGAGTTTAAATATTTTGAGTCTCCACTATTATTGGTTTGAAGCTTCCAAATGCAGTTTTTAGAAGAACGGAGCTTGCTTTGTTCAATTGCCTACCATGAATCTTTCTCAGGCTGATGATCAACCAGACTATCGAGCTAGGCTATATTTATAGCAATTATCTCCGACTTCACATGCATCCCTGAGTTGCCTCTCCATCTTTTTTATTATTTTGTGGAGCAAAACATTGTTTTCTTGTAGCAAGCTAAAGCTTAGTAAGCTTTAGCTTGAGGGGGAATGTTGAAATATTAGAAAATATCTTATAATATCTTTTATATTATATTAGAGTATCTTGAGTTATTTTCTATGATCAATTTATAATCATAGAGAATCTTCGAATATCTCTTATTATTATTATTATAATTTATTCCTAATTTAGGATTTAGTTTATGTTTCTCTATAAATAGAGATTAGTATTGAGTCTATTGTAATCAATTCAGCATTAAGCTATTATCAATAATATTCAAACCCTTATTATTTTCTCTCCTCCTTTTCTCTAAAATCCCACAACTTCAACAATTTATAATTAAGTGTTTGATAATTTTTTTTTATTTTTGCTTATTATATATTTATAAGTATTTCTTATTTATGACATCTTTTTGTTTTAGGAAAAACTGGTCAAGTCATTTTTTATGTTATTTATTTTTGACAAATTAATCTTTTATGTTTTTTTTATCATTTAGGTCCTTTATCTTTTAAAACATGAACAAGGTTTTCCTTTTTCCATATTTTGTTTAAAAAATGCATGTGTGTCTGTTACATTAGTGGTCTGGCTTTAAGAGGCATTTCGTGGCTTAAACGGTCATGATGTAAAATTCATTGAAATAACAAATGTCATCATCTTCTCCATTATTGCGTTTCATGCAGTCCGTTTTGCCCCAATTTTAAACCCTAGAAACCATAACAAATAAGTGGGCACTGCAATGGCTTTATTCCACAGCAGGATAGAATTAACGAAACCGTACCTCTTCTTGGTTCATTTCGAGTTGGAGACGTGAAGAAGGAGATCTAGAATGTCAATGTGGTGCCAAAGAAATTGTTCGAACAATAACTAAGCAGTAACCAAACTGAGGAAGGAAATTTTTGGGGTGTAGAAATTGTGTAAAGTAAAGGTGTTATGGGTTTTTCTAAGTCAATTATTTTGACAACCCCTGAGTTAGGCATACATTATAACATCTCTTTCTTGATATTCTTTGTAGAGGCGTAAAACTGATTCGGGTATTCAAAGTTTGTGCCTCAAACACAAGGTGTAGAGAGACACGATGGGTAGAATGTGCCTCAGACACAAGAAATGTCAAGGTTGTGGTTGTTTAGATAAGTTTTTTGAACAATATATTTCCTTCCCAAAAAAAAACAGCCTAATGTCCATAGGACATTCAATTCATGTACATGAGCATATAAACATTGTTGTAGGAATAAACAACGAAACATTCTTTTTGGAAGGGATAAGGGATTTAGAATATTGGAAAAAAGAAAACACAGTTTAAGATAGATACTGTCTAATTCAAAAATTGCTTCTTAATTTGCCCTTGATGTACATCTAAGTGGTTGTGAATTATCCCTTTGATAAAACCACTTGTCACAATCACTAAATTGAATTGAATCAATGAACAATACCAGAACCAATATGATCCTATTAGCACTTTCTTGAATTGAATTGAATGAATATAGAAGATGATACAATAGATCCCTCGATCTGGTCCTGGTTCCTCAACCAGTGGTTACAATTAATTCCCAACCCCCTTCCCATTCTCACTTACTCTCCTTTTATAGAACAAACTCCCAACTGCCTAAGCCAAGCTAACAAACTCCTAACTGCCTAAGCCAACTGCTTAAGCCAAGCTAACAAACTCCCAACTGCCTAAGCCCAGCTAACAAACTCCTAACTGCCTCAGCCAAGCTGTTACAATTAAGAAGGCTTCATCCAAACCTTCTTATTTCCCCTCTTATATACATTTCTAATAATAGGCTTTGGCCTATTCCTATCAATACCCTCCCCTAAAAGAATTAACTTGTCCTCAAGTTGAAAGTCTGGAAATTTGTCTTGAATATCAGCTGCCAATTCCCAACTGTTCTCATGGTTGGGTAGATCTTGCCACTTAACTAACACTTCCAAGTGACCCTGTTTATCCTCTCTACTATTCAGAATATCTTCTGGTGATACTTCAAGTTCAAATTCTTCATTCAACATAGGTGGTAGTGATTGAGGTTTCTGGTTTGGTTTGATAGCTTTTTTCAACAAGGAAACATGAAATACTGGGTAAATTTTAGCATAGTCAGGCAAAGCCAACTTATAAGCAACAGGTCCCACTTTACTCACCACCTGATAAGGCCCATAGTATCTTGGTGCTAGTTTAGCATAAGGCCTATTAGCTAATGACTTAAGCTTGTAAGGCTGTAATTTAAGATATACCCAATCATCTACCTCAAATTCCACCATTCTTCTATGCTGATCAGCATACTGTTTCATCTGATTCTGAGCCTTGGACAAATTAGCTTTCAATTCGTCCAAAATAACATCTCTTTGTAACAACATTTGATTGATATCCTCAATTTTAGAAGGTATAGCCCCTGCCTTTAATAAAATAGGAGGGTCCCTACCATATAAAGCACGAAAAGGCGTCATACCAGCCGACATATTGTAGTTTGAATTAAACCAAAATTCTGCCCAGTGCAGCCAATCCAACCATTTCTTAGGCTTAGGACCCACAAAACACCTGAGATACGTCTCTAAGCACCTGTTAGTAACTTCGGTCTGACCGTCTGATTGTGGATGGTAAGAAGTACTCATTTTTAGTTGAGTGCCAGCCAATTTGAACAATTCTCTCCAAAATTGGCTCATGAACAAAGGATCTCTATCGGATACAATAGTAGTAGGAAACCCATGTAATTTCACTACTTCCTTCACAAAAACAGTAGCTACTTCCCTGGCTGAGTAAGGGTGGCCTAAAGCAAAGAAATGAGCATACTTGGATAATCTATCTACTACAACCAATATTGTATCCTTTCCTCTTATCCTAGGTAAAGCACCAATGAAATCTAGAGAAATATCCATCCAAACTTGTTGCGGAATAGGCAATGGCTGTAGCAATCCCACAGGGGTAAGTGTCGAATATTTACTTCTTTGACATACCTCGCATTGTTCAACAAACTTCTTAATATCTGACCTCATGCCTTCCCAAAACAGAAATGTAGCAATCTTTTTGTAAGTTCTAAAGTACCCTGAGTGGCCTCCCATAGGTGTTTCATGACATTCTGAAATAATGACAGGAATCCTATTAGATGATTTTGACAGTACTAACCTCCCTTTATAATAAAGAACCCCTTTTTTCAATTCAAAATTCTGATGTGCAGTGGGTGAAATAATCAAATCCTGCATCAGTTTCACCCATTTTGAGTCCTGCTGCAACTCCTGATTCCATGTTGCTACTTCCTCAACTGTTAAAACTGATTTTGCTGCATATGTCATTTTCCTTGAAAGAGCATCCGCCGCAGAGTTTTCAGTCCCAGGTTTATACTGTATTTCAAAATCCAGACCCACCAACTTAATAGCCCATTTGAATTGCTCATCTGAGAACAACCTCTGTTCAGTTAGGAATTTTAGGCTTTTCTGATCTGTTTTAATAATAAAGTGTCTTCCCATCAAATAGTGTCTCCATTTTTGAATTGCTTGAACCAAAGCCATTAATTCTCTTTCATAGACTGACCTTTGCTGAACTTTTGCAGATAACCCTTTACTCCAAAATGCTAAAGGTTTCCCACCTTGCATTAATACAGCTCCTAAGCCTTTGCTAGATGCATCAGTCTCCACCACAAATTCTTTATTAAAATCAGGAATAGCTAACATAGGCAAATCCATCATAGCAGATTTTAATTCCTCAAAAGCAGCAGTAGCTTCTACTGTCCACACAAATGCATCTTTCTTGAGTAAATCTGTGAGTGGCTTAGCTTTCTTCCCATAGTTTTGGACAAATCTTCTGTAATATCCCGTCAGCCCTAGAAATCCTCTTAGACTCTTGATATTAGTGGGTTGAGGCCAAGACTTCATATCTTCTATTTTAGAACAATCCGCAGTCACTCCTCCAGCTAAAATGATGTGTCCTAAATATTCCAGGCTAGTTTGTCCAAATGTACACTTCTTGAAGTTTGCCTTCAATCCATTCTGTTTTAGCACACTCAAAGCTGTATGCAGATGCTGTACATGTGAACTCATGTCAGCATTGTACACTAATATGTCATCAAAGAAGACCAACATGAATTTCCTCAAGTAAGGCTTTAAAATTTCATTCATTAAGGCTTGGAAAGTAGAAGGGGCATTAGTTAACCCAAAAGGCATAACTAGGAACTCATAATGTCCTTCATGAGTTCTAAAAGCAGTTTTCTCCACATCTTCTGTTCTCATCCTAATTTGATGGTACCCCGATTTGAGGTCCAACTTAGAAAATATCATAGCTCCTCCCAATTCATCCAACAATTCCTCAATGATTGGAATTGGGAATTTATTAGGAATGGTGATTTTATTCAGAGCTCTGTAATCTACACAAAACCTCCATCCACCATCCTTCTTTTTCACCAGCAATATAGGGCTAGAATAGGGACTTATACTCGGTCTAATCATCCCAGCCTCTAACATCTCAGATACCAATTTCTCTACCTCATTCTTTTGGTAATAAGGACATTTATAAGGCCTCACATTGGGTATCTCCGCTCCTTCCTTCAAGTGGATGGCATGGTCATGCCTTCTAGAGGGTGGTAGCCCTTGAGGATTTTGAAATACCTCCTGAAATTGCTGCAATAACTCTTCTAACTCCCCTGAGACCTGTTGTTTCTCCTGCTGAAGTTCTGTTGTTGTCTCACCTTGCATCAGCAACCCTTCACCTTCTTTCAACAATACTTGCATAAATGCCCCATAGGATAACTCAGTTTTAGTTAGAGCAGGGTCCCCTGTTATAGTAATTAATGAATTTCCTTTTTTCACTGTTAGTTGCATATTACCAAAATCTGCTTTCACCCTTCCTAAACTTGCAAGCCATTCCAGCCCCAACACTAGATCGACTCCCTTCAAATTAAACAAGTAGAAGTCTTGAATCACTTCTAACCCTTGCATCCAGATTTTCAATTCCTTACACTTGCCTTGACCTCTAATGTGATGCCCATCACCTACCTCTACTGTATAAGTTTGAGTAGCTGCCACCATAAGTTGTAACATTTCCACCATTTCTCTTGCAATAAAGTTGTGAGAGGCCCCACAATCTATAAGAATCACTACTGGAGTCTCCTTGATTGTTCCTCCTACTTTCCATGACTTAGTAGAAGTGAGGCCCGTCATAGAATACATGGATAATTGCAAAGAACTCAGAGCTTCCCCCACTTCTGATTCCTCATTCTCCTTATCTACTTCTTCCTCCTCAGCCAATATGAGCATTCTCAATTGTTTATTCTTACATATATGGTCTCTATTAAAGGGTTCATCACAACGAAAACATAACCCTCTTTCCCTTTTTTCTTTCATTTCAGCACTAGTCAATTTTCTGTAATCTCCCCTCACTCTAGAACTTTCACTACTTTGATTCTGTCTCATAGTATTACTTACACTCCCCATTGATGATGCTTCTCTGTTGTTACTCATTGGTGGTTGGGGTTCCAATGTCACTACCTTACTGTAAGAATTTGGCTTATAGGAATTGGCAGATCTAGTGTAAATCCCACTGTTTTTCTTTGTTAATATCAAATTTTTCTGTTCAACAAGTATAGCTTTTTGAATTAATTCTGACAGATTAGTCAACTCATACAACTTAACTTCTGCCTTAATTTCTTCTTTCAATCCATTAAGAAATATTCCCCTAACAAAATCTTGGTTAACTTCCCTTAAAGCCCCAGCATATTTCTCAAACAATTCAACATACTCTTCAACACTATTGTTTTGTTTCAACGAAAGTAATAATTCGAACGGATTTTGAATCATAGAAGGTTGGAAGCGTCTTACCACTGCAATCTTGAAGCTTTCCCACGTTCGATTAGGGCAGTAACCTTCCCACCATTGATACCAACTAAGAGCTTTGCCTTCCAACGAAATCATCGTAGCTTGCATCTTCTCTTCTGGCGTCACTCTGAGTGCAAAATATCTCTCTAATTTCTGAACCCACCCATAAGCGTCATCTCCAGCAAAAATAGGGATTTCTAACTTTCTCCATCGACATGGATTCACGTTCTGCCTATGACCTTCACCTTCGTTCTCGTTCTCACTTCCCTCCTCAAATGAGTTTCCTTCTTGATTCACCCCTAATTTGCTCGCTATTGCAGCTAACAGATCTTCCGATTTTTTCATTCGAGCTTCATGGAGCTCCATTCACATCTTCAGTATTTCACGATCTTTCCTCAATTCCTCGAACTCGTTGTTCTCGCTGTCTTCGCCTCTGGTTGCCATGCTTCTGGTAAAAACCATAGACGGTTGTAGCAGCGCTCGTATGGTGGTTCCACTCCCTCAGGGCACCTGGATCGGTGCTCTGATACCAGTGATAAAACCACTGGTCACAATCACTAAATTGAATTGAATCAATGAACAATACCAGAACCAATATGATCCTATTAGCACTTTCTTGAATTGAATTGAATGAATATAGAAGATGATACAATAGATCCCTCGATCTGGTCCTGGTTCCTCAACCAGTGGTTACAATTAATTCCCAACCCCCTTCCCATTCTCACTTACTCTCCTTTTATAGAACAAACTCCCAACTGCCTAAGCCAAGCTAACAAACTCCTAACTGCCTAAGCCAAGCTAACAAACTCCCAACTGCCTAAGCCCAGCTAACAAACTCCTAACTGCCTCAGCCAAGCTGTTACAATTAAGAAGGCTTCATCCAAACCTTCTTATTTCCCCTCTTATATACATTTCTAATAATAGGCTTTGGCCTATTCCTATCACCCTTATTTTCATATAAACAAAATGAAAGGAAAATAATCCAAGTTTTGGGGCTCACCAAGGTTTTGAAGTCAATTTCTAACCCAGTAGCCACCCATGTGGGACCAATTAAATGTTCCAATATTTCTTGGAGCTCAGAGGTTCTGTACATGTGCAAAATTTCATCAAGAACATTCTTTATTCTACAAAGTTCAATATGATTGGCCTCCTTCCATTCAAGTAGTTTTACAATCTGCACAAATATAGTGAAGAGTCAAATAGGATATCACATTTGCATATGAAAACAATAAAATGGTCAATAGAAAAAAGGGTAAAACACTAAATATAAAATATATTTAACACAGTATTAATAACCAAAATGGAAAAAGACAATTTACATCAAGAGTAATTAGGAATAAAAACACAGCTAGTCTTATTGTTCTTTTTAAGGCAAAGACAATATCAACTAATATATCAAACAATAGTCATGACATGCACCTATTTAGGATAGCATGCATCAAGTTTCACTTGAAGCTCATTCACAAGTAACGGAAGTAAATAGATAACCTTAGCTGAAGAGACACATGTAAATTCTGGAATTGAACATGTTGCACTGCTCATAAGTTTACATGTTGCTGCCAAACAAAAGCAGAAAGCAATGAGTCCAAAATTAAGTATAAAATATCATAATATTATTATTATTACTATTATTAGTTTTTAATATTATTAGTATATTATTTTATATAAAGTACAATACAAGCTGAGAAAAAGTGTGCACTGGAAAAAACAATTGAATTAAGAAGCAAACAAAGAGTATAACAATTGAAAATCACCTTGAATTTTGGATGCAATCTCATAGGAAGGAGGGTTCAAAAGAAGATCCCTAACATACCTGAGAACCCAAATAAACAGACAATGAGATAAATTTGGCAAGGAATCAAAAACTAATCGCTAAAACACTATACATTGAGCTACATAAATTATTGAATTTAAAATAAAATGCCAGCAGCAGAACAAGGGAGAAAAATAATTTGAAGTGACACTTTGGTATAGTTGGACAATAAATTGTTTATTTCTTTAAATGGTCAAAAATTACCGAGTATAAACAAGTTTAAAACAGTAAACAGACACTTACATAAATTTGGTACAGGATCCAGAGTAAATCACTAAAAGCCTATAATTTGAGATATATTCAATTATTAAATCTAAAATAAAAAGAAATAAGCAGAACAAGGGAGATAAATAATTTAAACTGAAAATTTTGGTACAGTTGAGATGAGACAATGAATAACACACTTAACTAAATTACCAAACATTGCAAAATATAAACAAGTTTAAAATATGACACGTAAGTCTCTACCAGCAAGACAATATTATCCACATCCTACAACTTAGATAAACTTAATAATGCCTGACCTGAAATCCCTTTTTCTATGATTATTTTGGGAGTTAGGAGGGAACACGGGAGCTTTTAGGAGAACTGGATGGGAAAGCATCAAAAATTAAATTGAAAAGTAAAAGTAGATTTAACTCATGTGATTAGTTTCTATTTTTTTACAATAATTTTGAAGTAAAAAAACAATTAGGGGTTACTTCAACTTTTTTTTAAATTATTATTATTATTCAAGTATTTAATGATTTTAAATTTTATTTTTAAGAAAATGATGTCATGTATTTATAAAATATGAGGTTTTTTATGTAACATTTCAAAAATTGAGGGGCGCTCTTGTGTATTAAGTCAAAGTATGTCATAACTTAATAACTGTATTTTTATCAATTTTACAAAACAAAAATTAACAGTTAAGGAATTAAGTGAGCATAATTAGAAAAAAGAGCTAGTGAAGTATAATGTGTGTTTTAATAAATAGAGGGAATTTTGTGTGCGTAAGAAATGTAAATAGAAGAAAAGCGTGAAGTAATTTACTCTAATTAAAAAGAAGAAATCCCGGTTGTAACTAGATTGTGTATCATGATATATATTGAAGAGGATGAAGATAGAATAAACAAAAAATTTAAACATCAAGTTTGGCAATAACTAGCATGGAATGATTTTCAACTGATACATATCAAATATAAGAATACTTTACTCACAGTATTGGTAATCCAGTGCACTGTGGTGGAAGTAAGACCTTCAACAAAGATGGTATTCCATCGGTAGGAATGACACCTAATAACACAGGAGATGCAGATTTATTTATGAGAAAAAAAAAAGACTAGTGAGCATAATCAATGTTTTAAGATACCAACCAATTTGAGTAGATGTTCCAAGAGTTAAAGGTTGAGCCCTATTTCCCGAAGACACTGTTACGTTCCGAAACATAACATCGTGATCAAGACCATAAAGCTCTTTTACCTATGTTCCAAAGTGAAATACACAAAAGAATCATAAACAACTCATTTATATGCATTACATTCAAAATTAAATAAAAAATGCAGAAGAAATATTTCCTGTTTAGAATCATACCTTGACCAAAAGATCAGAAATAGGGTTGCCATCAAACCATTCAAAGTGTCTCGATCTACATTCTCCCCACAAGAGGCCCCCTTCACCAAATTCTCCCCAACTAGACGTTCCTGAAATAAATTAAAAACGGATGCATGAAGCTACAAATATGTCATACATGTGTTTGATAGGAGAAATTGTTCCTAACGTTTCACAGGAAATCAAGCATGGTTAAGCATCTTAAGATACATGCGAGTGGTATCTTGAGTCGATAATAAATTGAATCTAATCGATATGAAGCTCTAGTATCTATCTCTTTGGACATGAATGTCATCTTGAATCCCTATTCATTATGATGAATCTCGGTTCACTATGATGAATCTCAATTCACTATGATGAACCCCGATACAGAATGGGGTATGTAATTCTAATGATATGAGCTTTGTCATGTCATAGATATTAAGTCACCAACTCACCATACAAGAGTACAAATATTCGGGACTTTGGTCTAACTTTTATGATAAAAAGATAAAGAAAAGAATAAGAAAGTACGAACCACAAGAGTTTCTCCTCAAAGATGTATGCAGAAATAAGTGATGGTAATGACAAGTTCGAAGCTTGGTAACAACTGCTTCTTCTGTCAAGCAGTCTTCTGAAGAATATGTCTTCATGGTCTCTAGGACCATATTAATGCAATACCCCCTTGCCGTATGAGAAATGCCTATAATAAAAGAGGCGTCGTCGAAAGTGATCATACAAATGTAGTTCAAAGATGTACTATTGATGGAGAGTTGTGAATAATCAGAAGCAAACACTAAAGCAATTAGTCGTCCCTCTCCGATTATGATATACCAACAAAAAACATGTATTTCCTCACAACTTAGGAACATCTTACATATATTCATAAGTTTATAATTTTATGATAAAACATAGTGTTTAGGAAAATGACATGAATAACAGAGCAATACTTGCAAGGAAAAATAAGCAGAACAATAGATCAGAAACAAAATAAATAAATAAATAAATAAATGGACCACTTTATCCAAATGAGAAACCCTTTCAAATTGCAACAATGGCATGTAATGGTTTTTTCAATTTAATATAAAAAGCTCATCAAAATGCAGCAAAATTAAGACAAAACTAATGCTATGCAATTGGCTAAAGAGAAATGAAGTGACCAGTTATTAATTATATTAAAATAAGTTGCTATTGGAATATTAAAATTCTAATAATCTAATTATTAGTATAATTATGCAAAAAAACTCCCATACCTACTACAGGCATAGGTTCGGGAAAGTCAAGATCGTGATCAACCCCAACAAGTCCATATACATAGGGATTTCCTGGATGAGCATGCCTGAAAGTTTGAACATTAAGTCAGTCACACAACATACTTAGAAAATCCAAAATTGTTTTATAAAAAATTAAAAGTTATCTGGAAAAGAAAACAATTCATTTCAATGAGCTCTACAGCAAACAAATCTTCGAAAGGTGATCTAAATTACGAATCTATGGTTATAAAAAGCTCACATACACTATTATGCACAAGCATACGGCATACCAATAAAGGTTGCCTTAGCTGGTTAGGTCCAAAAGACAAAGGAGACAGTAACAAAAGTTTAAAGTCATAAAGATTGCAAGAAGTGACAATGTCAAGAAAAAAGAAAGAGACAATTTTCTATATAGTTGAAAAAATTGACAAACAGTAGCATCGTGTAAGGTAGCTTAAAATAGATACAAATATTACTACTATAATATTAATGTAATGGACAACATAAACCATATACAGCAAACATCTTGCTTATTTCCAATTTTGAGTTGGACTCTGTTTGTTAAGGAGGATACCTTAACCTTTGTCTATATACCCTTCTATTCTTTTTCTACAAAAAGAACCAATCTCTTTTTTCTTTCTTTCTATTGAAACTTTTCTCCTATCCAAAAAGAAAAGGCACATAGAAACATACTCATCAACTTTCTAATCACAAATAAAACAAATATTAGTGAAAAAGACAAGTGTTTTTCCTCAATCACACCAAAGCAAGCTCCACCAATAAGAGAGAAGGAGGGAAGACAGAGACCACTGGCATATAGAGAATGGTGTACTTACCCAGATATAAAACGGCGTTTCCTGGATCGAGCTTGAGCTGGGCCCTGAACTTCCTCCACAATGCACTGTCAAGCCAAAAAATTGTAAGCGATGTGTACTCGTTAACACGGCAAACATCACAACAACAACATACAAACAGCAAAAATGCATAAATAGGGGCTAGTAATTTTGAGTTTACATTTGAAGGACGATATAAATTGAAAGGCAACAGAAGATAGGATAAACTCAATCATGTAATGATGAAATTAAAATAGAGGAAAGTGGACGACCATTTAATTGCTGCACTCACCACAGAATAACCATTATGTGTAAGATCATCCAAAGTTTGTCGAAGATTCTGTGACCAAAGAATAAACCAAAGACACCCTTAAATATATAACAATCTGGCAACTAAATTGAATCAAAGTTGTATTGAAATAAATACAAATTTATCATCGTTAGTACACACAACAAAAAACATAACACTAAAACGCCTTTAAAATTTAGTTTAGGTGAAAAAATTAAGCTCACATCAGCAAAATAATGAACACTCTAAATATCGATCAAGGTGTCACAGACATTTAACAAAAGTTCAGCATCAACAACCACTCATGGACTAGCAATATTCATAGAATGGCATCTGAATCTTGTTTCTTGTTGCACAAACACAAGGTATAAAAAAAATGTTACAGAAGCTGTATCACTTTTTATTCTTGTCTGATCCGCTAACAGTTACCAATATAAATTAAACAGCTTGAAAACAAGCACAACCAGTCAGTGCATCAATATAAATTTTCTCATCAGAAGATAAAAATACACAACATGCATGAGAATAAAAATGCCAATACCACAACAGGGCAACCAGCTCTGGGGATGCTATCTGTTCGCAGACCGCCAAAGGGATTTAAACCAGCATATTCAACAAGAATACAAGCATCTATTCCAACAGCTTCATAGAAGTCCCCAACCTGTGCACATAATGGGAAAAGAGAGAGAGAGAGAGATAGCAAAAGAAAGTTAGCTACCTAAAGGGTGTATAGAGAGAATTATCATAGTTTGCATTGTGCAAGCAAAAGAGTAAACAGAAATTTGTTGAGAAACACAGTTTTGCCACCAATGCCTGACCAAACACTCATCGAATGTATAAATATAACGTACTCTGCAGAGTAAAATTTGACGCGGGAATTTCGACTTGAACTGCAACATTTCCCAGTTAAGTGTTCCTTCCTTCAGGCTGCACAAACAAAATTTGATTCTTCCATCAATTTTTCATAACAATACCATCAACTTATGTAGGCGGTAACAAATCTTTTCTATAGAGAAAACAAAAAGGTGGGGGAGAACAAAACATAATAACAGTTTGAAAATTAATAACGATTACCATTAAGAACGAAGTCAAAAAGAAAAATGAAAATGAAAATGAAAAACCATCAATTTCATAAGTGCTTACCTTCCATTTTTCAAGTTAGAATCCATGCCAAGCAAATTTGAATATTCAAGCCTTTCAATTAGATGCACTGTTGAGGGCTTTTTACACATCTGCAACTTCTGCCATAATTTGGAAAGGAACCAAGTAAGATAAAGCAAGGTTTTCTCAAAAGATTCCGTTGTTTATGATCAAAACCATAAAATAAAATAAAATGGCAAAGTTGGAGGGGAAAAACTAAATTGATTTACCTCCTTCCACCATAATATGTGAGAAAGATCTTTATCATCTAAAACACTACTTGATACTCTGACCTTCTTGACCACTTTACTGCTCCCCCTTAAAGCTTTCTTATCTTTAAAACACAATATCTTCTCTACAGGCCCATTAACTCTGCTCATCAACAATTTAGACACCATACCATAAAACTAAAAATTTATACCATTATGATTTCATCATGTCAAGAAAATATTACATCCAAATAGTTAGAATGAGAACTTCACAATGTGCTTCACATGCCATCCAACACAAAAACAAAGATTTTGTATCGAAGTATACCATTCACATTTTACCTAATTCATATACACATATAGTAACCATAGCATAACTTCTTAATCACAATTCATGATCACTGAATGAACTATCTAAGGTTCTAAATAGACAAGTCATCACCAATAAAACAGAACATTTTGTTGCAGCAACAGATAATGAAAGCAATAGGTATCTATATATCAAATAAGCTCAAAGTCATGAACTATTATTAGCATGCATAAGCACTTATGAAACTGTTTGGGAGAGCTTATGAAACCAGCTTATAACATTTTCATAAGTTGTTTTTAGCTTCTCGTTATAAGCTCTCCATGATAGCTTATATGAAAACAATTAGACTTTATTTTGTCTTTTTATTGAAATAGCTTATACATAAACACTTATATGATTCAGCGTTTTTACAAAACACCAAAATCAAGGTGGAAAATCACAATGGACCAAAAGGTACACTTTGGAGCTTCTAAAAATCACAATCATAAACTCACAGTGGTAGTTCACAGCTCAACCAAACACACTAAATCTAAAACTCTCTCATTCTTTAAAGCAAAAAGTTACTCTCAAAGTTTGCTTTAGGTTAACCTCGCTATGTATTTGTTTTCAAACAAGAAAAATATCATCCTCTACATACACAAAAACTTACCAAAACTATTTGCCTCCATATTTCACATTGTAAATAAATTTAAAAAATAAAATAAAATGAAATGGAATCGTAGCAAAGCATAAGTCCTCTAAATAAAACCAAAGAGTATCGTTGTTGCAATAAAACATTAACTCAACGCAGTTCAATGCATTTACACAAAACAAACAAAAAAAAAAGGAAAATAAAATATGCATTAAGAGTAATTATAATAAATGTTAATAAAAAATCAAACCAAAATGAGACAGAGAGCGAGAGAGATTACCGGAGGAAGCGAGAGGGAAGGAAAGAAATGAAAGAAGATGGAGAAGGAGTGTGAAGGAAGAGATAAAGGGAACGGAAGCAAGGAAATGAAACGACGACGTTTCGAGTAGTAAATAGCTTGTACATTGTAAAACGGGAAAGTGAAAGTGAAGAGTGAGGTTTGTGTTTTGCATAAATGAAAACCCCACACAGAACAGGGAGGGAGCTTCCCGCCACACGCGTACTGTGCCTGTCTCTCTGTTTTCCGTCTCTCTCCTGGGTGGCTGCTAATTTTTACTCTGTTTATTTATTTATTCAAAATATTTTAAAATAGTGTTTCCTTTTGCATCAATATACTTTAATTTATTGTTTGTCAAATATTCATTTTGCTTATTTTTTTTATTTTTTTTTTAAATTATGAATGTCAATCTTTTCTATTATAACTCTTTTAAATAATTCTATGATTTGGTTGAAGTTTAATATTTAATTAATTATTAAGTTCAGCATATAGTTTTAGCAAATATGATATGAAAATACAACAAATTTTATGTTATAAATAGTTTACGTATATTTTAACTTATTATAGGGCTAAATAGAAATTAAATAATGAAAATTCATAAAAAAAAATAAAGGACCGAAATAAATATTAAGTAAATATATATATATATATATATAACCATGTGCCTAAGGAAATGACAGATTATAAATAGAAAGTGGGATTTCCTTATATCAAAGCAATATTTTAGATAAGCAATTACAATGTATGCAGAGCATTTAGGAAGGAACTTGAAGTTTAAAAACAAATTAAGAAAAAAAGATAGCTAGAGCATATGCGAAGTTGAATGTGATTGGAATGCATATTACACCAAATTACATATATTTGACATACGAGGAAGATACGGTACAATAATTAACTACTAAATGGTTAAGTAAAAAGTTATTTTTTTATTTATAAATAATATGGTATAATTATTACTAGAAATTCATATACAATTTTGCGAAGTCTCGTTTTCGAACTTGATACATTATATTTAACCTAATAATATTATCATTCGTTAGTTAAATTATAACTTGAGAAAAAATGGTTAAGTAAGAAGTTGCAAAATAAATTGAAAGAAAATCCCAAAATCAAAATTTATGATTATTGTTATAAGTCATTGAAGTCGTATCTTAGATCCACGGCAAGACAAGTGATCTCATATTTAAGGTACTAGAGATCATTTAAAAACATCAAGGGTTTGTATGATAGAAAAAAAAAATAATGAGAGTTGACATATTTTTCTCCTTTTAACATTTAGTTTTTATTTTTTTTTAATTCAAATGATTAATTTACAACCTGAACCAATAACAATAAGATATATATCAAT
>JBBPBT010001050.1:833831-843951 GCA_037974875.1 Cicer bijugum
AATTAGCTTTGTATTTTAATTATTTTTTAAAATTTTATTATCAAAAAAAGTTATAGAAAATAGATAAAATGTTTAAAATTATAATTTAAGATAAACTATTTAAATCCATTTTTTATTTGAAGTTTTATTTTTTTAATTATTTAAAATCTATTAATATTACAATAGAAAGATAAAATATTATAAGAATGATTTAAATAAAATCTTAAACAAACACGTTTAATATATATAAATTAAACATTTTTTATTAAATATGAATTGATAGTAAAGGGGGCCTAATATGGACTTATTTTTAAAAGTTTCAACCTCATTTCATGATCGGCTACTAAAGGTAACTTTTATGTTTTTTCTTTTTGGTGTTGGCAATGTATGAAAGTACAAAAAAGTTGGTATAGTTTTCTTATTTACAGTTTATCCCTATATTTACACTTTTTAGTCGTATTTTTAGTGATGTTTATTTTGTTGAGTTTTGTCTGTTTACCATTTTAATTTGTCTTCAAAAGAAGAAAAAAAAATAACCAATTTTATTTCTTTGTGTTTAGGTAGTGTTTTTGCTTTTGGTGGAGTTCTGAATCGATCATTAAGTAATCGGTGTAGGACTGATATGAAAATAGATATGGGAATAATTTTTGGCAAGTTTGGTTAATTGATTTATTATCAGTAAGTGATAATATTGAAATGGTATGAAATTTGTTGGAAGGTCGAGGTTATTTTTAATTCGGTTGTGTATTATGAATTGTTTCCTGTTAGGGGTTGAAATAGACTCTCCCGAGTTATGCTTTATTGAAACTGAGTATGATTTGTGAAAAAATTTAAGGCATAAATTTGATATTTTGATATGAACTAGGCTTTATTTTGATATTATTAAGTTTTATTTTGATATTTAATATGATATTTTGAAAAATATGATTTTATATTTATCATATTTTAATTATATTTTATAATAAAACATTTAAATATATACAAAAAACTAAATAAGGTTAATATGCGTAAATTACTAAAAGTTTGAATATAAAAAAAAATCAAGATTTAATATAAAAATTATAATAGTCAAAAAATACTATTTATATTTAGGTTTAATTGTCGTTTTGGTCTCCCTATTTTAGCTAAATCGCAAAAGTAGTTCCCCATTTTGTTTCTCCGCAGTTTTGATCCCCAAACATAATTTTAGTTCAAAACTTGATGAAATGCAAATGAGATATTAAGACACGCTGTAATGGGGGGACTACTGCCTTCCATGGGATTCGAGCCCAGTACCTAGGGAATAAGTACCGCCTCCACACAGATCCCACTGCCAATTGAGTTGTAACACCCCAATATATATATATATATATATATTATATGGTCTTTTAGTATTTTTAATTGTTTTGGCGTGACAATTACATGAGGACTATTGGCGTGACGGTTACATGAGGATGATTTATGATATGATTATTTTTTAAATGGACTATTGTGCATTTTTATTTGATCAGCTTTGATAATCATGAAATTGATGTCTTAGATATATTTGCTTTTATTTTGTTATGTGTGAGTGATATTTTTGTCTTGTTTGATTTATTTCAGTTGATAAAATATTAGTTGAATTATTTAATTAAATTTGAATTTATAAAGTTATAATGTTTGTTAGGAGATATTATAGAGTTAGTGAAACAACCTTTATATATAAGTGTTTTGAAAATATTTTTGGTGCATCTAAAAAAAATAATTAGTGACTTGACTCATTGTTTTACTCTCTTTTATGATAATTTATGGTGTTTTCTTGGCATAATGTGCATTAATTCATTTTTAACACCTTTAATTTATTTTTAAAGGAAGATTGTAAATTTAATTATGATTTTCTTTTTGGTGCAATTAAGAGATGACTAGTCTTCTTTTTGTATCTCGAATTCATCTCTTTTAAAATAAAATTATAATTGTATTTAATTGTCTACAAAAATAATTTTATGTTATTTTTGGTTTCGTAACTATTAGATAAAAAAAAATTAAAAAAGTGATATGACACTCTCTAATTTATTTATTAAATTAAAATAAATAGTGTGACACCCTGCAATATATAGTGAACTTTATTAGTTAATCATAATTAACTCATATGCATGATTTCAATTGATTTTGTAACAACCTAATAAAATTAAATAAATAGTAATTATTGCTAGCATAATTTTGGAATTAAGTGCACTTCAATTTTAGACAAGAACTCAATGTAATATTGCAACGTAAATAGCTACATTTTCATTAGGTCTTTGGCTGTCACAACTATTTGTCATTCGTACACTTCTAAAATAATTTTCTAAGTCATAAATCCCAATATCTATCGGTGTTGAATTCGTCATTGCCTCATTAGCTATTTCTTGTGCAAATTTAGAGACGTTAAGAAAGAAAGCGTCTAAGGTAAGTGATGACTCTTCATCATATGCATAATTTCTATTGATTTTAGTCTTATTTATCTTTAATCATTAATTAATTTAATGAGTTATTTGATATATTTTGTTGATTTTAGTTATTTGATTTAATAAAGTGTTTTTGTTATTATTTGCTTAATTAAGTAGAGATTTTTCGTAGTTTTGCGTTGTTACTTTGTTTTAGTGCAGTGCTGAATTTTGGTGAGAAATCAAGATGACCTATATGGAGTATTTCAGCCATATCTGGAGTTCTAGATGTCCAATTGGAGTCAATCCAAGTGCTAATGAAAGCTAAGATCCATATCTACAACTTTCATGAATACACCAGGACCAAATTCAGACTTGAAAGATGAGCAAAATGCAAAATACGCCAGACAGCAGATGCTGTGCGCCTGGAGCGCGCCTGGAGCGCATTTCCCGCTGTTTAGTACTGCCAACGCGCGCCTGGAGCGCGTTACGCGCATCAGCAATCATAAAAACGCTATTTTTTTTACTGTTTTAGGGATCTTTTTGACTCTTGAGAAGTTGGGAGACTTGTGCCCTAGCATAGAAACTCAAAGACAGCCGTTTCTAACGCCATTGAAGCAGTTTTATCAAAAATCATCCATGAATCATTCTTGTAATTCTTCTTTAATCCCTATCTTTTGTATCTCTGTCATGAGTAACTAAACCCTATTTGTTAGGGATGAGTGTAACTAGATGAAACCCTTATTTTTCTGATTTGATTTCTAGTTATATGAATGAGTTTATTGAATTGTTTTTCTTATCTCTGTGCTTAATGCTTTTTATTGCTTGATCAACATTAAAATGTTCTACGATTTGTATTTTGAAACGGAAGTGGACTTTACGAATGCTTGAGATGAGAAATTCATGAATTTGTATTCTAGGGATTGATGCAGGTCATGAAACCAATTAAATTAGTTGCAAAGTAATAATTTACAAGAGAATTTCTATACGGTAATGCATAATTCTAATCTTAAATCTACTAAGGAATTAGGGGTTACTTTGGAATTAAAGGTTCTGTCACTAAGACATTAGGGCAAGAATAATAAAGAGAATTCGGTAATAATTCGATAAAGGAATTCAGTAACTACGATCAAATTAGAGACCAATGTTGGATTCGAATTGAAACTCATCCCTGACATTTTTCTCATTATAAAAGATCAATTTTATTACTGTTGTTAATTTCAGATATTATTTCAATCAACTCGGGAACCTTTTGTTCAATTTTAGTAATTAAATATAATTCAATAGTAAAACGCAATCCTTGAGTTCGACACTCGGTACTACCGTTTTATTATTACTTGCAACGATTCAGTACACTTGCTGAAACGCTATCAGTAAGGGCTTTTCCCCATGCAGAGTTAGGCTAGATATTAAATTAGCAGTTCGTAGGATATTGATATGATGTCTGGATGTCTTAAAAGAAAAATGTTGATTTTATTTTTATCGTAAAGAAATTAACTATAATGTTTTTTATTGTCTCTTTTGAGTAATACATCTATCTTGATAAACTTAATTATAGAGTTATATTTTATTATTATCCCTTGATAAATATGTTTGTAGTGAAAATGTTTAGTGTTTTACGTGTTTTGGAGTATTTAATTATGAAGTTATAATTTTTATAATGATGTAATTAGTAATATGTTTATTACGATGTATTTGATTTTATGTGTTGACCTTTGAGTATTTTAAATTTAAAATTTGACTTTTATGAACAATATATGTGTCTTGAGAAAATTGATGAGAATTTTATATTTCTTTAAATTTAATAATATGAGAAAATTGATTATTGTATGCATTAATGAACAATCTATTTTTAGAATGCTGGAAACTTTATAGTGAAAGGAACGAAATTTATGTTGCTATTGTATTCTTGGTGATATGAATTTTAATGGTTATCAATAACATGTAGTCAAATCAAATCTTAAGAATTATTAAAATGAAAGTGGTGATTTTGAGATATTTGTTCACATGCATATTTGATGTGTTGAAGTTATTGAGTTATAACTATGAATATCTATGAGAATATAATTTTAATGTCTTATGTGATTAAAAAAAAATTAATCTAAAATACCTTGTCTTTGTGGTTGCCTAAGTGGCTGGTGATTTGTGTTTTAAATGTAAAATTGTCTTTGTGGTTGCCTAGGTGGCTGGTGATTTGTGTTTTAAATATTTGTTATCTTTGTGGTTGCCTAAATGACTGGTAATTTGTGTTTTAAATATTTGTTATCTTTGTCGTTGCCTAAGTGGCTGATGATTTGTATTTTAATTATTGTTATCTTTGTGGATTGTCTAAGTGGCTGATAATGTGTGTGATTATTTAAGTGAGTGGTGACTTGTACATTTTGAGCATCATTATCATTTCATGACATATCATATGCATCTTTGTGGACGCCTGTGTGGCTGGTTTAATTTTCCTCATTGGTATGAGTGACTTCTGTGTGGATGCCTGTGTGGCTGGTTATATCTGGATCATACATGTTTAGGAGCATGCATAACTTATATACATTTTATTGTTATTGTTATCTTGATTTAACTATTTGCTCTACGGTTGTTACTTATTTAGATACATTTTATGACTTTTGATATATCTTTGAGAACTATTAAATAATCAATTTCTTTAAATCTTTTATTACAAAAGGATTTTATATTCATATTTTATGGTTGTTATTTTATTATTTGGTTTAATTTTTGATGTGGGATGAACTGACCCCTTACACCATCATTTAGGTACTAATGATCTCAAAGAGTTGAGTTGCATGAATGATGTTTGATTGATGCACGCGCGTGGGAAATTGAGACTTTTATTTAAAAATAATGTTTTATATTACTAAAAATTTTGTAGTACATTGTAAAGTTATTTACTCGTCATAATTAACTTTTAATAAAAATGTGGAAGTGAGATTTTATTCCAATTGAATGTCCTTAATTCCAGTCAACATTGTTTCTTTTGAATTTCACTTAAAGATAATTTATTTTATTTTGGAGCATAAATGAATATTGATCTAACAATTGGAATATTAATTTTGCAAATAAATGAATGAGTAATATTTTAGCAAATTGCATTATGTTCTTTTACAAAAAAAAAAAAATATATCAAGTCATTTTCTAACGCATCTTCAAATTTTTACATGATGAATTATTCATAAGAAAATAAAATTATAGTTGTTTCTAAAAGAAAATAAATATTTTTAAGTAAATTTTTTGGATCAAAAATTTGGGGCGTTACATGTATAGTCTAGCTTTTATAACTAAGTTTTTTTTTTTTTAAGTTTTGGCTTTATCTATTTAAACAAAAGTATGGTTTGACCTGGACTTAACATAGGTTGGTTGTAGATCTCTGTCGATCAGTCTGACCTATTATCATCTCTATTTGCAGTCCTATATGATTGCGTTGATGGCTAACAACAACGATAAATAGTGTATGAGCAACAATAGAAACTGAAGTACAATATGAATTTATAATTAAAAATAATTTTCTATTCAATGTGTGTAATATAAAAACTAGTATGCAGTTGGATTGAATAGTTGAACCTATTTTAGTTGTTGGTTTGTTGCAAACTGCAATATTATGGATTGTGAATTCCATTTAATATAGTTTGAGAAGTTTATTATGTTTCGAGAGGGTATGTAGGAACAATTTAGTAGAATTGATGGAGTAGAATAATTTGTTGATCAATTTAGTATTTGTTGGTTGTTTTTTCAGGGGTAAATCATCATAATTAAATTATTGTATTTGGTTGCAAATGTAGTTGAAGATGCATATGTGTGGTTGCTTGAATAATTTGTAGAGGTAATAAAAAGAAAGATGTCAATTTATGCGATAACTAATGGAGATTTAGTAATGAGGAATACAATTAGAAGGGTATTTCCTCATATCCATCATAGGTTGTGTTTGTGATATCTTATAGATAATGTCGTGTGCAATATTAATCACAAATATATTTAAGAAATATATGTTTGTTGATTATAAATTGTAGAATTTAAGAGAAAACGTAATGAAATGGTGAAAGAGATAATGTTTGGGTTTTAAATTTGTATGAGAAGAAAATGTGGGCAACTACACACATACTTGAGAAGTTTTTTTTTTGTTTCATAATAACTTCTAACAACTTCTCGTTGCGAGGGACTTAGTGCACAAATTAATATGTTTTTAAATTATAAAAATAATTTGTTTGAGTTTATGCACCATTACAAGCAATGCATCAAATATTTAAGGTTTAAAGAGCTTGAACATTACATGGTAAGTTTGTAATATTTCTTTTACTAAACATAATTCCTTTTTTTTTTTTTTTTTAATTTTTGTCAATATGAGACTCATATTCAATACTCATTTATAAACACATGTCAACTAAAACAAATCAATATTTAAAGTTAACGACGTAGATGACAATTCACATGTCATTTAAAAATCAGAGATGTCATTTTTAATTTTTATTTTTCTTTGAAACAGTCGATTAATTTCCAGACATGGGGTGTATATGTTTCCCGTTCAAGTACTCATCTCAGTACATAAAATGATGATAAATTTTACCAATTTTTAATATACACTAGTATATATTTTTATTTAATTAATGAAGTGAGTAATTTTAATAATAAATAAAACAAAATAAATGAAGTTAATCACCATAGTTGATAACTATTAAAATAATGTATTAGTTGTACATAAATTTATTAACATTACAACAAAATAATTTATGTTGTGGTTGTGACTATTAAAATTTTATGAAGATTCATTAGTGATAATATTGTAGTTGCTTTGTATTATACCAAATAATTTTGATTTGTAAAAAATAATTTTTCAAGACAACGGATATCCAAATTACAATGAAACTATCGAAATAATAGAATTTGAATGTTATTGTTTAAGATATATAATAATAAATCAAAGTTTACTAAAACATATTTCACAAGTAAAGAAATCTATCGTAGAAATGTCACCCAAATATTATCAATCGTTGCAGATTGGGTATTGATGTTAAATTACCAATGTATCATTAATAACTTCTGTAATATCGAAAGACAACTTTATTTCTTGTCTTTTTCACATCAAGGTAACTGAAACCTTGTAACATGATTTGCATGTTAATTAATATGATCTTATGATATAATTTCAAGGCTAAATACCACTTGTGGTCTTTTAACTTAATTTCATTTGCTAACCAATGTCAACTCTTATTCCACACATGAGTTGGTCAACTCATAGTACTTTCCAAGAGCATGGTGACAAAAAGTTTCCGCAAGAAATATCCAAATCCCCATTTATGTGACTCTTTGATAGCTTCAATGTATTCGTTATCATCTACAAGCAATCCCATTGTAAAATATACATGTTGAAAGTTGTCATACATAAAATTAGAAATTGTCTTTAATTCTTCATAACTTTGTGGGCTTTTTACATGAGTGAGCATCATTCTCAAATAATATAACTCTCATGTATATGATGGAATCCATATAAGTCTTCCATCTGTATACCTTTTAGTACGTGATTTCCAACAGCTTTTACTTTTAATATACAAAAACTTGGACACAAATTTGCTATATGTTAATTATGTAGCATGAGAGTATACCTTATTTGCTTTCATCCATGAGGTGAACATGAATGTTTGCATAACATTATTAATATTTTCATAAGTCAAAAAATATTTTTAGCAATTAGAATTTAATTATAGTTAGAAAAACATCTTAGAGATAGGAAGTTTTAATTTCAATAATAAATTATGAATCTAGCTAGGAGTCTATGATCAACTACGCATGCACGCACGCACACACGCACACACACACATTATGCTTCGAATGTCACACAAAATAACACTGTTATATTAAAATCAAAGAAAGAGACATGTACAATTTTTTTTTTTAATTTAATTAACTTTAATAGTTATTATAATAATATATATGTAGTTAAATTAAAAAAAGGTTATTAATAAAAAAATTCATAATAACATACACATTTTATCTTTAATTGTACAGTAGAACTTATCTTATATTATTTGCACATATTTATTTTCTATAAAGGGTGTGCATAGCCATTTTTTTCTGTTTCAATTTCTACTATATCGTGTATATGATGGAATCCATATAAGTGTTTCAATTTTATACCTTTTATTATGTAGTTTCCAACAACTTTTACTTTTAATATATACAAACTTCGACACAAATTTGCTATATGTTAATTATGTAGCATAAAAATATACCTTATTTGCTTTCATCCATGAGGTAAACATGGATGTTGTTTCTTATGTTTTTTGCATAACATTATTAATATTTTCATAAGTCAAAAATATATTTAGGTTTGTAGTTGGTTGCCCTGAATATAGTTATCTATATCAGTTATTGTAGGTAGCCTATATTCATTGAAAAATGACAACTTAATAGAAAAAAATGACTTATAAACAAAACTACTTATTGAAAATGAGTGGTCGACATCATCAAAATCGCTTGACCTCTTTATGATGCTAAATCATAACTGCAACATTTGATAGACACTTGTAAAGAGTTGGTCAACCTATTGACTTTCAAATTCCTTTATTTAGTACGTGTTTTCATTGATAAATAGTTTAGTTCCAGTCCATGCATTAATGATTGTGTGTCCGTTGTTTCTTGCAATATAGAACTAATTAATTAACAACTATATTTAAGTAAATTATACAAATTAAATCTTTCATTAAACAATTAGTACTTGTGTTGAATTAATAATACCTTATAGAGGCTTAACTCGTGCATGATGGAATATTATAATGATGGGACCAGAATTGGAGTGAGCACCAACATAATTGAAGAGTTGTGTACCATAAGTCTCCCATAAGGAGCAAGTACGGATGTTTTCGCTAATCAAATGAGTAATACCATTTCAAACATGCTTTGTAGATTAATTAACATGGAGATTGTTGTTACATGAGATATTTGATTTTGACGGTGACACATTTTTTTGGTTGATAATGTTGAAGTTGAAGAGATGACCTCATCAACTACCCCAATAATGTCTATATAAATAAAAAATATAAGTTATACATAGAAACACAATAAATATAAAACACATAACTATTATTCCATTACAGAAAAAGAAAAAGAAAATGATAGTATTACCAATTAAGTTGATAAGAGAGTTCTTTCCATTCAAAATGGTGCTAAAAGACACAAAACAAAAGTGATATTTCAGTGAAATCACTCTCTTCTTCAAAAGTAGCAAAATTAAAAATAATTTTGAATTCATGGCACAATATTGGAACTATAAATTACTTGGAAAAACTTAAAAGTTATGAATGATGTATGTTTGATTCTCTTTGAATTTACCTCTTCGTATAACATGTATTTTGATCAATCTTTTATAACAATTAATTTATAAAATTAGTTACTACCAATAGAATGAATATATATTTGTTAACCAAACATAAATAAAAAGTAAAAATATAGACATGTTGATCCATCAAAATAACTTAATCATGCACATTCTTATTTTCACTAACAACAAGGAAGTAATTTGTGACCCTAACAATTATTTTCTAAGTTTTTTGAGGTGTTAATGTCCTTAATGATGTTTTATTTTTTGTCTGTGAATCAATGCAATATTTATAGATATAAATTCAAAATTTATCATTTATTTCAGTTTGTAATATATCTCTGAAGATGAAATGCAAAAGATTTAGAATATAAAGAGTCAAGAAAACCAAAGAACTTGAATATGCATTTTCGATTTGTAATGTATGCCAAAAATAATT
>JBBPBT010001050.1:844337-860579 GCA_037974875.1 Cicer bijugum
ATATATATATATATATAAATAAAGACGAAAATGATTAAATTTTCATTCGTTTGAAATATACAATTAAGGATCTTATATGTTTCTATAACATGATATCAATTGTACACCTGTAAAAAATGTTATCTTAATTAATGTAGTTAACACAATGGACAACAACCATTTTCATTAGAATATTTTACAGACATTTAATATTTGTTGATTTACTATTCATCCATTCGGAAATTTACACGAACTAATTTTTTAAAATCCTACCATCATTTTCCTAATTATTTGGTTATTTGTTAATGCAATGTGTCATTCATGGCACGTCAAACTTTTATATCTGCATACTTTGTTGAAACAATTTAAGAATATAAACTTGCCTTACACTATTAATGTATTATACACTTTAACCAATGAATTACACTTAATTATAGTTATAACATTATTAATTTACTAGTTTGAACTGATTCACTTCACTTGATGAAATCAACTCACCTATACTGTTTGTTATCGAACAATGCAAATCACTCTTCTGCTATAATTTATTTGCAAACTTCTGATTTTACCCAAAATACTTAATGACTAATTTAATCTTAACCTACTTCATATTTCAATAATAGAAATTGGTTAGTCCCTATATCATTTATCTGATCAATATTTTCTTACTAAAGTTTAAATAATTGTTCAACTTTCTTAGAACAATTCTCTCTGATATTATGAAACTCTACACGAACACACCTATAGATTGGGGATTTCGGTAATTAATTTAATAAATTGATACTATTTCAAACAAGAAAATTGATGAAATAAAAAAAATATTTATCTTTGAGAATTTTATCCTCTTTTAGTTTTTGGATATTTATTTAAATTTTATTGACCACTTCCTTATCATTATGACGATTTTTTTATTAATCGGTCATTTTAATTGAGACATATTTCTTCTCCATCGCGATACATTTGAGTAGTCATCAAGTGGTATTAGAGAAAATACAACTAAGATGGTTGATAAGCTGAGAGAACTCATAACAATTATAAATGAATATTTGATAAGATTTAAACAAATTTCAATTCAAAAATTCAAAGAAAAAAAATGTCCCTCACAATTCTAAACAAAATTATGTTATTATTTCATCCAAATCTTTGTTTATTCGATTAAAATTCCCATACATATAGCATAGAGTAACAATTTTTTTATCTTCCGAGACACAACACTAAGAGTAAGTCGAATGTCTAATTCATTACTATAATGGCTGCATTTAAATTCAACGTTAACTAGTGCCATAAATTGTAAATTACACTTCAACAAATTTATCTTACAATTTTACTTCCCACACCCCTTATTTTACTTTCCACACCCCTTAATTTTTTTTAAAACTCAAAATCTCCAAATTGCCCTTCCCTCTTTATTCACTAAACCACGTTTCTTCAATTCATCTCCTTCATCTCCTTTAACCTTACATCTTCATCTTCAACAATTTACATTCATCAATCATCTTGAACACCATCTTCAACATATTCAACACCATTTTCGTTTTTAAGGTTTTCTGGGTTTATGATTATTTTTTGGGTTTAGGGGTTTTATGGGTTTATGGGTTTTCTGTTGAAATGAAATGATGAACGTGAACTCAGTTCACGTATTCTAAATGTGGTGATTTACATGAACTGAAATGCATTACGTGAACTCCATTCACGTATGTGGACGTGAACTCAGTTCATATAGGTTGTTGGAGTTCAGGTATGTGAATTCAATTTAAGTGACCCTACGTGAACTCAGTTCACGTACGTATAAATTGATAAATTTTTCCTTCTTTACATGAACTTAGTTCACGTATGTACACGTGAATTCAATTCACTTGTGTGCTATGTGAATTGAGTTCACGTACTCATACGTATTCTCAGTTCACGTATGTTACAACACCATACAATCTCCATTACCATGCACAATCTTAATTCACGTATGTGTACGTTAACTTAATTCACGTAAATTCAAAAATTTCTTCATCTTATTAGCTACGTGAATTAAGTTCACGTGAAGGTACGTGAATTGAGTTCACGTACGAAACACAGATCTGGAAAAAAAGATTAACTGCAAAATACATACCTACTTGTTTTGATTCACTATAATGATGAGGATGATGAAAATGATGAAGATGTTCAAAGTGATTCAAGTTTATTGAACATCAAATGTATCAAAATGATGAAGACGAGGATGATGAAAAAAAGAATAATGAAGAAGGTTGAAGTTGGTAGTTAATGAAAATGAATGTTGAAGAAAAGTGGTTTAATTGAATAAAGAGAGAAGAGTAATTTGGGTTTAAAAAAAATTGAGGAGTGTGGGAAGTAAAATTGTTTATCTTAATATCTTATGCGATTCAAAAGACATGTAATTAATAGGATTTTTTTTATCATAATATTAATCAATTAGTTTTTAATAATACTTATATGTTTAGTTTGATATATTTTTATTACTATTTAATATAATTTAATATTCCGTAATATTAATCTTTAGTATATTATATAATATTTTGCTTCAAACTTATTATACTAATATAATTTTATAATATGATAATTAAAATAATATTTTAAAAATTATAATTTAAATCAATCAAAAACTGTATAATTGAAACTAAATTAATTTAAATTGAATCAAATTATTTATGAATTAACATCTAAATCAAATCATAAATATTTTAATATTTAAATCAAATGATTTTCTCTTAAAACGGCTCCGCGAACATCCCCGATAGCGGCTACTCTTATGTCTTTGATCTCAAAATGCAACTTTAACAAAAAAAACCAAAAAACATGAGTTTGATTGGAACAAAACACAGCAAACACTTGTACAAATCCATTAGACACGTTGAAACTTATTCAATATAAAATTAAATTCCATAAAATGTGGGCAAGACCCTTCCTACTTTATTTTTAAAGATCGACTTCAAGTATTATAGTAGGTTTTCATCAAAATATCACATCACAATTAAAATACTTTGAAAAATTTTATATTATAAATTTAACTTCTTAAATTTTAGGTCAATTGATATATTTAAATATTATTAAATTAAATATATTAAATTTAAAAATAGACTTTATAAATGTATAAATCATAAATTCTTAATGATATTTGTCGAGAAAAAAAAAAATTAAAGAGGTAGCACCTGTCTCCTAACATTGACTTTTAAAAAATATTTGGTTGATTGAATAAAAAATTAATGTATAAATAAAATAATTCAAGAAATTCAGAACACAGAAGCAGATGAAAAAATAAAGAAAGAAACATAATTCACATAATAAAGGAACATTAATTGTAAATTGTAATAAATAAACAAAAATAAAAAGGAAATCACAACAATTCCTACTACTTATTTTCATTTCTTGAGCCGCCACACATTGTTGTGTAGTGTTGTTGTTGTTGTTGTTATGCCTCAAACATCAATGGCTTCTTCTCTTGTTGCTCCACCCTCCACTTCCTTCTTCCACACCAAGGTTTCTTCTCATTCTTTCTCAATTTCATTATTCTCTCTTTTTATGCTTCAAAAGATTCAATTTTTCTACAACCCTTTTGGTCAAAAGTGTTAACTTCGCACCAACTAATCCATTTTTCTATTCCCTTTTCAGAAGGATCTGAATCTCTCTGCTTTCTCTTCATCTTCTTCTTCTTCATCTCAGAGATGTCAGAAACATGCTTCCAGGAAAATCTGTTGTTCGGTTTCGGCGCCTCAGCAAGCACAGCGCCAGCCTTCTACCACTGGATCAGTTTTGTTTCGTTGTTTTTTTTGGATACCCTTTTGGATTTTTTGAATACCCTTTTGAATTTGTTGGTTGTTTATGTTTCCTTGTTGATGATTCAGTGATTTTGTTTTGATGGGGTAATAGGTGAAGACAGCTATGACTATGACAGAGAAGATATTGGCTAGAGCTTCTCAGAAGGAACAGGTTACACCTGGGGATAACATTTGGGTCAATGTTGATATTTTGATGACTCATGATGTTTGTGGCCCTGGTTCTATTGGGATTTTTAAGAACGAGTTTGGTAAGGATGCTAAGGTAATTTGCTTATATGTCTCATTTTGGTACTTTTTTGAATTATTGTGGTTGGCTGTTGTGTGTGAAAATGGATTTATGTGATTGGATTGGACAATGACTCAAATTGTAGAGATTGATTTTAGGTGATTTGATGAAGGATTGAATTCTGTGATGGTTGTTGAAGTTAATAGGATCAGAGTCATGTAATAAAATTAAACTGAAGAAATATCTGTGTAGTAGTTGATATTTGTTTAAATTGGATATCTGATTTATACTAGAGAGTTTTGTCAATTTAGAAGTCATGTAAGGTGTGCTAGTTATCTAATTACTAGGAAGCGATGTAGTCTCAGTGATGGTTTTATTTTCTAGGAATGACCCATGCTGTTAAATAATGGCTATGGTAGCACTATAGCGTTTTGGAATTTAAACAAATCACTATTGTTCAGTGATACACTATTTAATACAAATTGTTTCCAAATAGGGGCTATAGCAGTGCTACAACATTGTTGTGTAGTGGAATTTAAGCTAACTACTATTTTCTGCTATTTGCAATTGACAACACTTGGAGTGACTTCAAAACAAATTTGCATGTTTAGGTTTGCACTTGTTCATCTTCCTGACACGTGGTTGTTTATTTTACCTTGAAAGTTATCTCTAAATAACCATGTATGTAGTAGCTGTGAAGAAAATTCCACTACACAACATAGGATGATTGTAGTAATTATGATTATGTGATTCATAGGATGATTGTAGTTTTCATAGGGTTGCTGGAATGTCATTCTTTTTATATGTTTACATAGGATTGTAGTTTTCCCAAGTTTTGAGATTTCTTAACTGCATTTTTCCTTTGAAGGTTTGGGATCGTGAAAAGGTTGTAATAATACCTGATCACTATATCTTCACAAGTGATGAACGTGCCAATCGTAATGTAGACATACTCAGAGATTTCTGCCATGAGCAAAATATCAAGTACTTTTATGATATTAAGGACCTTAGTAATTTTAAGGTATGCATTCTTATGTTTTCTTCGATTTAGATTTGGTTGTTTTCAGTTCTTAAAGAGTGTAATGATGTGTAATATCCTCTTACATTGAATGTGGTACTATAATAATTCAGGTAAATCCAGATTACAAAGGTGTTTGCCATGTTGCTCTTGCTCAAGAAGGTCATTGTAGGCCAGGAGAGGTTTGATTAGTTTAACTAGTTATTTAAAAGAAAAATGAAGTATTGTTCATTTGTTTGACAAAATTTGGTTCCGGTTTTGCTAATTAGGTTCCTTCTGCAGGTTCTCTTGGGCACTGATTCTCACACTTGTACTGCTGGAGCATTTGGTCAATTTGCGACAGGAATTGGAAATACTGATGCTGGTTTTGTGTTGGGAGCAGGGAAGCTTTTGCTTAAGGTATATGTTCCACTAAGTTCTACGACACTGTTATTCACTCATGTTTCTTTTTACTTTCAAGGCCATTATTGTACTTTCTCAGCATAACCTGGTTTGAAAAGTATACTTTTTGGGTCCTTTCCTCTTCCTGTCTTTGCAGCTAGTTTCTTGTGATAATTGGTTTGCATAAACAATCAATATAAAGTGCAGTTTACATTCAAATTGTTTGAAAACTTAAATATAAAGTATATAACCACTATTGCTCCTTTTCCATCCTAAATCGAAGATTACATATATTCCCTCCTTCTCGGTTCATATTGAGTGTCTTGAAAGGTTATGCACACTTCTTATAAAATGAGTGAGTATACAAATTTCTATGATAAAATGAGTGAGTGTACAGATTTCTATGATAAAATGAGTTTCATTTACTGAAACACCCTTAATAATAAAGTGGTTAGTGGAGTAGTTAGGTGGGTTGGGCAAAAATAAATAAAGGTCAATTAATGGAAAAAAATAATTTCTATTGGTAATTTAAAATGGAGAGCCCCTAATATGGATCCCAAAGTAAAGTGATCATTGGTGGACCAGCTGTATTTTCCGGCTATAGCAAGTCATATATATTCTTTTCTTTTTGGGTAAACCAAACACCACCCTCATCCTCTCAAAAGTAGGTTTCAACTTTTCTTCTTTCTCTCCTCCTTTTCCTTCCCTTACCTTAGATCCCCTCTAGCAATAGTTTTATTAATATTTATTTTAAAGTGTACACATCACTACAACCAATAGTGGTTGGACTATTGGTCTAGTGGTTTAACATGTATGCCTTAGAGGTTTCTGTGTACATTGAAACAGTCTCCTTATGATGTCAAAATATAGGGCATTTTGTTACCATAAATAAGATATAGATCGATCAGACGAATGAAACAAGATTGCTAGCAACTTTGACACAATACATTTTTGTTCAATTAATAAATGTATAGCATATAAATGCAGGTGCCTCCAACTTTGAGATTTGTAATGGATGGGGAAATGCCCAATTATCTGCTTGCAAAGGATTTGATTCTGCAAGTAAGTATCCCTGATTGTAGTTAGCTTGTTTTACATGTAGCAAATATATGCAGAGATTGCATTCTTACACGAGTGAATGATTTACCTTCAGATTATTGGTGAAATATCCGTGGCTGGTGCAACTTACAAATCTATGGAGTTTGTTGGTTCAACTGTTGAAAGTTTAAATGTAAGTATCCTAAACTCGATGTTTTGCTATGTAATAACAATTTTTTTTTTTTGCTTTGCAAATGTTTTCTGATAACTTATCACCTTTGGGTAGATGGAAGAACGGATGACATTGTGCAACATGGTTGTTGAAGCTGGAGGAAAGAATGGTGTTATTCCTCCTGATAGCATTACATATAAATATCTCGAGGTTTGTACAACTAAGTTGATGCACTTGCTGGAACTTCTCTTTTATACTCAATGTTTTATTTATTAAGTTAGCATATACATTGTTAGTAGAATACCTAGTAATATAGCATAATATCTTGAATTCTTGTTGTATTTTAGAATATTTTAGGTGGCCTTTTGTTGGCAGGATATGTTACGATAGAATAGAACAGTGGATTCTGTTTTATGTTAGGTGCAATGAAAAGTAAAACATATAATAGAGTAAAGGTAGCTAAAGTGGTACGTGTTCCCTCCATCTAAAAGGGTGGAACCAAAGAGTACAGTACAAACCAGGTAGTTTCTCTCTGTTTTTCCTTCTTGCCAAAACTATGTTAGAGTCTCGTTGTCGAGATTTAGATAATAGCCTGCAGCATGCAAAGGTCTATGTAGTTGTCTATCCCACTTTTCATCTATAATAATCCACAAAGGCATATACCTACATAGTGGAAGACATTTTGCATACCTCTTTTTTTTATGTCATTGAAGGTTGATTGTATACCCACTTTTGTACAATCCATTTCTTCATAAATGTAACCCATTGCTGGCTTCACATCAGAATCAACCAATCACAAAATTTTAAGCAAGGGAAAAACACCCTTCAAACAATTTAAAAGATCATACCAAAAGTCCCTATCGAAGACTATGTCTTCAATCAACTTTCCCTCTTTAGGCTTTGCAAATGGACTTTCCATCCTCCCCTTGGATGTGAGCATCCTAACCAATGCTGACCTATTTTCTTTTATGCATCCCAAAGACAGATATGGTGTAGCCATTCGTGTCATGGCTGGTCTGATCAATTCACCATCATTGGTAAATTGATGGCACAAAATAATAAGACTAGTCCTAGATTAAATGTAAATGGTGATTTGTGTACCCCTTGCAATGGTATCTTTATGAAGTGGTATCTTCTCAAAATCTTCCAACATTAGATCTATGCAATGTGCAGCACAAGGTGTCCAATAAAGACATCTTTCTCTTCATCGTCAACATTTCCCCGACTGCCTTGTAATTTGCTGCGTTATTGGTAACAACTTGGATAACGTTTTCTTCGCCAACTTTCTCCACAATTGCGTCCATCATTTGAAACACTTTTTCAGTGGTCTTAGAGATGTGTGAAGCATCAATTGAACTCAAAACGAATGTATGCTTTGAACTATTCACCAAAAAATTCACGATAGTCCTCCTCCTTCTATCCGTCCATCAATCCGTCATAATCATGCATCTAGTCTTCTTCCACACAGCCCTATGCTCCTCCAAAACCTTGTATGTCAGCTCTACTTTTTCCTTCAAATACAACTCTAATACCATGATATGATGGTAGCTTGTATCCCATGCTATAAGCCACGGTCATTTCACACATCTTTTGGAAGTCTCCATCCTTTGCCACATTAAAAGAAATATCATTTGTTATAAAAAATATGGCAACATAGAGGTCTGCATCTTCCTTAACACTCTTCTTGAAAATACTGTTTAGAGTAGCTTGATAACTTACTTCTCTTCTCATGAAAATGTTCGCAGTAGTTTCAACTTCTAGCCTTTTCCTTTTCTCCTCCTCATCAACAAAATCAACATTGTCTTCACCCCCTATCTTTGTTGTTTTCTTCATTAGCTTATCTTGCAACCCAAAAACAATGTCCGGCATTTGCTTCCTAACTTCATCAGGGACAACTCTACAATCTATCTTCAACATTTCTCTTGGAATCTGCTAGATGATGCTTTAATCGATATACATCTCATGTAAAACTTTTTTCACAGTATTTACACTTGATTTTTCTTGCATCTCCATCCACACTAACACCATGAAGCCACCCAACATCCTGCCTTTGTCCAGTAGCATTTTTTTGGAAGGTCTCTGCCTCTCCTCCTACCAACAACTCCTGCAGAAAGAGAACTACTAGTTGAATCAGTGGGACTGGGAGCAACCTCACTACCACCAGCCATGTTCCCACCAACCCTAATTCCAGTTTGAGAAGCCATCAAGTCAGAGCAATGGACGAGACAGAGCAAAAGAGCGAAGACAGAGGAAGAGAAAGAAATGTGAAAACGAGACAAAGAAGGAGAAGATGATTGTTGTCGCAGTCGCACGAGGAAAAACTAGGAAGTTTGAGTGAGAAAATTTGGGTTTTATAGGGTTTTAAGTGTGGGACAAGGTATGTATAGAACCGGGTCGCAAACCTGAAACACTGACCCGCGCGAAAAAGAGCCAAACGGTTTGCGTAGGGATTGTTTTGAGATCGAATGATCTCAGGATTTTGATGATCTTCAAATTGATCTCATTTGATTCAGCCTACGCAATTCTGAGAATGATGAAGATCGAAGGGGTGAACAAGATCACAAAATCAGACAATCCTACGATTTTTCTTGCGATCTTAAAAACATTGCTTTTTATAATGAGTCCATTCTTTACTTATCTCCTTTCGTATATAAACCCTATATTTTCAATATGGTATCAAAACGGTATCATTGTTCATGGCTCATCCCATCATTTTTTCCCTGACTCGATGAGTTGCACTTCCAACTAGGTTCTATGGAGTGTTATATGTATGTTATTTTCTTTTTGCAGATTATTCACTGGTAATAGGTGAGGTTAAAACTTGGTATCATTTAGCTTAAGAGTGTTAGAATATCTAGTAAATATCTTATAATTTCTTGATTGTATAATTCTTTTTAAGCATTTTAGACTTTTTCATTGGTATAATGATCAAATTTTGTTATTGTTTGACTCTTTTGATGAGTGTTTAGTATTGTCTATCATGGGTAATCTTCGTTACAATATTTTAGTGAACACTTTTTTCTTTTTCTTATTGGTTTGGTGTAAATGAAGCATAGATGCAGACACCGAACACGACATTGTTAATGACATGTAGACACCGGTTATATTGTTAAGAGAATGGACGTGATCAAATGCTCTGGAGTCAGTAGTGGTCGTCGCGGCCGTGATTGCGCCAGAGAGTCACGTTGCGGTGGCCCTGTGCTACATAAGAAGGTGTTGCGTTGCGTATTAGGGTTGCGGCTGTCGCGGCCATATACCGGCGGAATAGTGGAAAAGGAACGCGATCTTCTGGAAAAACGCCCAATAGTGATTGCAATACAGATTGCCTAAAATACTCTATTCTTTTAATTCGTTTAGGGTTTTTTAATACTTTTTTGCCTTTTTGCAGTTAATATTTTATTGTAAAAACTTTATTATATAAATTAATATTTTATTATAAAAAATTTATTATATAAAAGGCTGACCTTCTCTTGAGCACATGCCCTGTTTTCATGAGATCATATTTTTTTATGGAAGAAGAGAACATAGATGACAAAAAAAAGGATTACGAACTGAAGTGGTGGTTTTCATTTCCTTTCTCCACCGTTCACTTGTCTTCTCTCACTGACCACCTCTCTTCTCCACCGTGCTCTTCTTTCTTCTCCAGTTCCTTTCTTCTTTGCACCATTCTTCATCCACTTACGCTTCACTCCTGTACTCTGTTTTTCGGTTTCTGTTTCAGCCATTCCCTTTGCCCTTGTTATGGTATAACTTGTTTCTAATGTTACCTTAGACTTCGACGTAGTGGCCAGATCGCTACCTGCTATAACGTTTTGAGAGTCGGCCGCTACGCCATCTGCTACTGACTACATAGATTAAATGTAGTTACATGTGCTAATGTCATGTTGGTGCGCTTGTTGGTCACCGAACACAACTTCATTGAGAAGTGTTAATGCTACATCTTTTGCTTGCTGAACATGCCATCTCAGTTAGTTTTTCTGTATTGACATAGTGTTGGTATGTACTATTTCCCTTGAATGGTGCTTTCCCTTTTTCATATTGTGATCATGTCCTATCCAGCACTGCTTTTAATGTTGTTTCCATTTCTTTTTCAGGGCAAGACATCTGTGCCATATGAACCAGTTTATAGTGACCACCAAGCAAGGTAGACATAGTTTTCAATTTCTTTTTATTTATTCCCATTATATGCAGTATTTAGGAATAGCTAATGGATATATCACCTTGTATTCATAGATTATATTATATCGGTTATCTTGATAAATTTGATGGACAAGCGTTAGTTTATAAAGGCCATTAAGTTGATCAAACTGAACCTATATGCATGACATTTGTTTTCTAGCAATTATGTCTAGCATGCATCCCTTATTTATTATCATTAAAAACAATAAGGCCTGATATTTATACTTGAGTAAAACTGGATATAGTGACTGATATATTAGTATCCATTGGTAATAAGTTTTATTCATTACTGATACCGTGTTTTGTTGGCATCTAGATTTCTTTCTGAGTATAGATTTGATGTCTCAAAATTGGAGCCACTGGTTGCCAAGGTTAGTCCTTTGATTGCATTCTCTTTGATCTTACGTTGTTATTGTATGATGCTGTGACTATGTTCCTCAGCTAATATAATACTTAAATGTTGCAGCCTCATTCACCAGATAACCGTGCTTTGGCAAGAGAGTGCAAGGATGTGAAAATTAACAGAGTATACATAGGTTCTTGTACGGGTGGAAAAACTGAAGATTTCATGGCTGCTGCAAAAGTTTTTCTTGCATCAGTATGTGTCATATTTTCCTATTGCATATCTAGAATGTTATATTTATAAAAGATGTTTGAGTTGGACTTAAGTTTTGATGTCATTGGTGGCTTTTCCATAAGCTGTCCTGAAAACAGTTTAAATTTTATATGAAACCAGCTCAATTTCATTTTATTTTTTGTTATAGAAATAGTTTTTATATAAGCACTTATATGATAGCTGTTTATACTATAAGTTTTATTTAAGCTGTGTATTTAAACAGAGGCATAGTCTTAGGGACTGTTTGGATTGACTTATTTGAGTTTATCTACTGACACAAACACTTATGAGTCTGTTCGAGAGAGTTTATGGAAATAGCTTATGACGTCGTCTATAAGCTGTTTTCAGCTACTTTTCATAAGCTATCCATGATAGCTTATGAAAACAGCTTATAACTTAAGTAAAAACAATTTGATTACATTTTCTATACATGCGCTTATGCTAGAAGCTGTTAAATAAGCTGTTTATCCAAACAGTTTAGTTATGTACTGGGCTACATTTTCTGTAACATCTGACTTTATTGTATTTTATGACCAATGTTTGTCTTAACATGTGTAAGCCTGGTCTTCTTGTTTTCATGATTTGTATTACAACATCTTCTCCATCTTATAGAATTTCCTAAGCTTTGTTTGTGTCAATGTCTTGTACAAAACTTGCAACTATTCCCCCTCATGTTTTCATGACATTTGCAGGGTAAAAAGGTCAAAGTTCCCACATTTCTTGTCCCTGCAACACAGAAGGTCAGCAAAAAGTTCATGTTCATATAATCTTTGTATCAGTTGATTTACATTTATTAATAAAATTTTCATGGTAAATCATGGTTGATGAATCTTTTCAAATGTATCACTGTTAATGGGATTTCAGGTTTGGATGGACGTGTATAGCCTCCCAGTCCCTGGATCTGGTGGTAAGACTTGCTCACAGATATTTGAAGAAGCTGGTTGTGACACACCTGCTAGTCCTAGTTGTGGTGCTTGTTTGGGTGGCCCTAAAGATACTTATGCCCGAATGAATGAACCTCAGGCAAGTAACCTGCTTCTTTTGGAGCATCTTGTTGCAATATACAGTAGTTTGATTTCCACCTATATTACTTCTATCCTTACTACATTAAAGGAATATATTATTTCATACCTACAAGTTCCACATATACACGCATGCACACTCACACACATGCATGCACACCCACATCAAATTGAATTGTGGTTAATGCATTTCACTCACATGGTTAATGAAGTGTTTGGTTTGCTTAAATGGATATATTAGGTGTTGCAACTCATTAACATCTACCAAACTTCATGAACTATGAATTTGAGCATGGTTAACCGCAAATTCAGTAGTTCAAAATGTAATTGAACACTTGAAAATCGTTGCCTATAACATTCAAATCCGTGATTGGTGGAGCTTAGTTGATGGTTAGTGAGTTGCGTCACATGATATAACCATTAACCACATTGCGAACTGCATTAACCATTGAAAATGTTGTCGAATTTAGCTGTCTCAAATTGGCGATCAACTAACATTTTTTTAATTTTAATTTTTTAATACTTGACAAACGGCGGTTCATTTGCCATATGATTGCATTTATATACTTTCTACATAACTGACAAACATTAAAAATATGAAAAACTTACTTCCATTGCTGACATGGGAACTTGGTTGTGCAGGTTTGTGTTTCAACTACAAATAGAAACTTTCCAGGGCGAATGGGACACAGAGAAGGTGAAATATATTTGGCTTCACCATATACAGCTGCAGCATCTGCATTGACTGGTTATGTTACTGATCCAAGAGAGTTCTTGCAGTAGTTGGATATATATTTATCCCATTGTATTGTATTTCTATACATACATTGGTTAGTTTTGTATTCTCTAGCCAAAACATGGAACTGTGAGTTAATAAATTATACCGCACCACCACTCTATAGGTTGGTATTTATTTTTTCAGCGGATATATTTGTGACTCTCGGTGAATTGGTTCATAGTTTGTAACTAAAATAATATTGGTTTTTTTAGCACTTGTTCATCTTCAATTGTTCCATGTTCTATGCTTAGTCGTTAGAGATAATCGAATCAATCATTTCATCAGTTCTAGAAATGCAACTATATATGAAGGTTATTATGGTTTGGGTAAGTTTTCTAACAAGTGATTATAGAAATAGAAAAATTGAAATGATTTTCTTATAATAATGACTGTTAACTATCAAGTTCTCTTCCAGTAAAAAATTCTAATAACTTTTCATGTCTAAGTTTAAAGTTAAAACTCAGATATCTTGGGCATCTAAGTCACTAGAGGTTTTTTCACATTCAGAAAAGAAGCCATGGAGATCCATTTGCACTCATTGCTGTGGCTAAGATTTGGCAAAAAGCATACTTGACTATTGTCATACAATGAGGCATAGTGGGTCTCTTTTGACCTTGGCGAAAGGCTTTGATGATATAATGATGCATAGTGCAAAATTGAGTAAAATGCACTGTCGAATTCTAGTTTTTTTATTTTTTTATTTTTTTTTATTTTTAATAGTATATGTGAGAGCAAGTGAACATATATGAGAGTGGATGAACAACCTTCTATTCTCTAATAAATCAATAATTTGTTTGGTATCTTCGTTGTGGTATTTGTGGTGTTGTGTCTATGCTGACCTTACTCTATAGTATCAAGCGCTTAGGATGATTTCAATCGATGACCAAACACTTGCTAAGCAAATGGTAGGGCTGGACAACTGGTCGGATTCAGACGGGTTCGAGTTTGAATACCCTAACCAGCCCAAATTATGATTGGTGATCACGTGCCAAATTTCGACTGTTTTTAAAAACAAACTGATCCGATTTTTAAGTTTTAGTTTAGGCGATTTTTGGTTTGGTTAAAACGGTACATGTTTAAGCCCACTTTAAATTTACCTTTTTAAGCACTTTTTAGAAAGAAAAAAAAACTTCATAAATCCAACTAACATACTAGTTACAACACAACTATAGTTATATTTACGGTTATTCAGAATAAGTCATAGATCCATCAAACACACAAGTCACAACACAACCTTAATTATAATTATAGTCATATATAATATTTGGGTATATTATATATCCAATCCAAATATATATATATATATTAAAACAAGATTTTGATGTTGCAACAAGTGCATATAATTAAATACGTAAGTTGTGACATTAAAATTAAGTTAATAAGAAAGTTGAGAATGAATATATATATATATATATTAGGAAACATATCAAATGAGAAGGCATAACAGTTAAATTTTGACTATACAACTATATATGATTTTGATTAAGAGTTATTTAAGTGATACAAGATCATTTAAAAAAAGTCATACGACTTTTTCTTCTAATCATAACTATTCATGTATGGTTATGTGATTAAGATTTAGCCCCCTCATAAAACTTATCTTATTTGTTATGCTATAATGTTACAACCTTGAAATTCATACCTCCAAATGTGAAAATAATCAGTTCCAAGTCAAAAATGAACCACCATCAAATCTTTTGCCTCTAATTTATTTGAAAAAATAAATGTTTCAGTACAACTCAACAAAAAATTAAGTTCCTAGTCTATCAGTTTCAATACAATATAACCAGTTCCTATTCTAATCCAAACTGCTAAGTTCAGGTAACAATTAAAAACAAATTTCAATTCCAAACTTAACCACTAAAATTTTATGATACAAACTAAAAAAAAATGAAGGCAATAGCTTACTCCTTCACAACTGCGAAACATGGGTAAACTTTTTTTTTTTTTTTTTTATATTCCCAACAGTGATGTGCATATAAAACCCATTGACATATAAAACAAACAATTAGTCCACTGTAATTCAGAAATTGCGTAATGATATACAACCACATCATTGGATGATGTACAACCACATCATTGGATGATATACAACCACATCATTGGATGATGTGTTGTCATTCGTAATTGTAGATACATTTTTATGACCTCATTCTTTCAACATCTCTTCAAATTTCCTACCAGTGGAGGAGAAGAAAAATAGTTAAAATTTTGATGAAAACCTTAAATATTTATAAGAAAAACACTATTTTGCACTCCAAGCTTCATCTTCGCACTACAATGCGAACTCCATGTTCACAAATTTTTATAGGCCCATGCTGTGAATCGCACCTTTCGCATTGCGAGATCAAAATAAAGAGTCTATGGTTTATGGTTTATGGAAAACTAAATTATGGTCCGCGCGTTGCGCGAATATTAATTAATTAATTTTATAAGTTTTATAAGTAATATTTTATATATTATAAATATAATTATCTTATAATATTACTTTATTGATTTGTAATAATTGAGTATGATTAGGAAAATTAAAATGAGGAAAAATCATGTTTATCACAATCATCTAATTTAATTTTTAAAATATTTTGTAAAATTTGTATGAAACTTTATTATATAGGATAATTGTTTGACTCATTGTACTTTGATTGTCAATTTATTTTTCAACATATAATGATATTTGTATTTATTTGATGAAATAAAATATAAAATACAAACCCAAAAATAAGATGTAAAAATTTTAAAATATGATTGACTATTTAATATTTTTTATTTAAAAAAAATGTTAATATTGAATTATATTGTAGTGTAGTCTAAATTTATTTGTTTTATTAGAATAATATTTTAATTGCGAGTATGAGAAGTTGTTGTAAAAAAGAATTATTGAATATAGTTCATCAAGAGTTCAAAATTTATTTTATCAAAGATTTACATATACTTTAAATTAGTTTTAGGTATCTAAAAGTTTTATCTAATTGATTGTGCAATTGAATTATAGTTATCTTGATATGTACCATAAATAAATTCTATTAAAAAATAATTTAATTTTAT
>JBBPBT010001050.1:860964-897676 GCA_037974875.1 Cicer bijugum
TTTTATAATTTATAAATTTATTATAAAATAATATTATCAAATAGATTTTGTAAAAAACATTTATGACGATATTTATGAGTGATTAGATAGTTTTTTTCATTGAATTTAATGACTAATAATATAAATTATTTTATATTATTATAAAATAATTTATATACTTATTATAAAATAACTTATAAAATAATTTGATAATAATATAAATTATAAATTATTATCAAATTGTAAAATAATTTATAAATTATAAATTTATTATAAATAATTGTAAAATAATTTTATAATTTATAAATTTATTATAAAATAATATTATCAAATAGATTTTGGAGGTATTAAAGAAATTGTGAAAGGAAGAGAGGAAGCAGAAATAAAGATTAAAGAGATTAAAAAAGTTGTAGAAGGAAGAGAGCATAATCTCAAAAGAGAGGTACATATCAGATTTTTGGCTGATGTGAGAAATATTTGTATACATAAATTAAATATGATGAGGTGACATCGGGAGTCTGTTTTAAATATATATGTATACTAAAATACTTTTAAAATTGTATCTATTATTTATATACTCTAAAATACCTATAAAATTAATTTAATCTCTCTAATTATTGTTTAATAAATAAAGAGAGAAGTATAAAATTTGGAGGGTTACAGTTTACAACTTTGTTGATGTTCTTTTTGAAATAATCTTTTCACAAATGATACTTTTTATTTCACAATGTTGAACATGATCACGCTAGAAACAATTTCTCAAACACTACATATATCAATAATGCTATTTTGCAATTTGATCTTCAAACCCCAATATGAAGACTCATTTCTAATCTTCAAACCCCAATATGAAGACTCATTTCTAATTGTCGTTGTGCTTTCTAATGGTTTATTTGAAGGGGAGGGCAAAAGAAAAAATAAAGAAAATTTTCACCTTTTTTGAGAGTGTTTTAGGAGAAAATGGTAAATGAATGTTTATGATTAATAAATTTTTAGATTGAAAATATTATAACAACATTGATTGGATTTGAAAAATTTATTAAATCCTTCCAAAATTCTCCTTCAATGAAACTTTTGAGTTTCTCAAATTAGGGGATTTTGGATTATGAAGAAAAATAAACTCCTTAGAGCCCTCCCCTTCCAAAGCCCTCCTTTCTTTCCATTTCATCATTTATTTTTTCAAAGATCTTTCCTTTCATGACCTCCTAAACTCTCAAACATATCCTAAGCACATCACTTTGTTTGTTCTTGTCCCGACAAATCTCTCATTGTAAGGAATCAACCTTATATACATAATCATAAAAAATAGAACCATAAAAAATTCCTTCAAAGACTTTAATTTTTTTTCCACATATTCAACTTCATCAATGCACTATACAAGCTTTTCCAATGCGTGCTTGACCATTTGTTGTTTTTTGTTTAGAAACACAATCATTTTGTACTGGACTTTCCCATTCTTGCTTACTCGAAATTGAATAAATATTTTGCATTGCAATTGTTAATGCAAGATCTCTACCAGTAACAATGACACCAACATTTCCATGAAAGGTGACTCAGGGTTTTGATTTCACGAACGCAGGGCAGGGCTTTGATTTCACGAACGCAGGCTTTGCTTTCATTTCACGAAGACAATGATTTTAGGTGTTAGGTGTTTTTCTTTTAATTTTATTTTAAAAAATATAATTATATTTTTAAAAATATTTTATAATTATTAAAATGATTTTTTAAAATAAAAATTATATTTTTTAATCAGAAATAATATAATAATAAATTTATTCCACGTCAGCGTCTGCCACGTCAGCTATTTATTGACACGTCATTAAAAAAAGACACCTCATGATGATTTGGCCTCAAATTCTGTTTGGGGGACTAAAATCGGGGACAAACAAAATGGGGAGACTACTTTCAATTTTCACCTATAATAGGGGGACCAAATGTGCAATTAAGCCAAAAATATAATTATTGTTCGATTAATTGCATGCTTTGAATTTCCAAAATTTCGTTCACAATTTACATTTTTCATCAATGATTGTCTACTATTGAGCTAAACAAAAGTGCCACCAAATAGAGGTTATGTGAGCTCAATTCACGTAATATAGTTAACTGAACTTCTATACTTTTTGTGAACTCAATTCCATAAATATTCGTGAAATAAGTTCATGTACAACCCGAAAATCTTAAATTAAGCAGTACGTGAACTCAATTTGTGGATTTATGACTCAAGTACATGTCCATGAAAGACAGTTGATAATGATGTATCTTAGACATAATGTTTTTGGGGGTGATTTTGTTGATTTAGTGAGGGTTGAGAAAGTTTCATCAAAGTGTTTTAATTTTATCGGGTCGAGTAGCTAGCCATTCTTTTGCTACTATTGTTGATCCTTCATTCTTGCATAGGTGTATATGTATTATGCTTTAGGTGTATATAGTAGGCCAACATAATGGGGTACCGTTGTTGGGTCCAAATTTTTTGCATGTGGGACACACATGCCTATATTTTCTTCATGGAATGTATGTTTTTGTGGTTGTTGATTATAAAATTCTAGATATTATCCTATTTTTGTTACTACTTTCTATTCCAAAATCACACTTTAGATAGAAAATATGAGTGATTATGATAATGGGACACACAACGTCTCGTAACTTTTCTATTTTAAAATTTAAAAATTCGATCATGTAAGTCAAAGTTGTGACAAAGCGACGTTTGAGTCAAATGAATTGATTTAAGGTGTTTGTCTCATTCAAAGAAACTATCTACTTTTATTGTATGACACTAGTATAAAATAATCTTTCATTGCTTTTTGTATTGTTGAGAAATTAAGATTATGTGTATCTCTTTTGCTATCTAATTTGTATGGGGTTATGCATACAAATATATACACGATTACTTATTTTATCTTTAAGTATTGCATTAGTGTCATTGAAGCAAAATATTTGTTGTAAACTTAATATACCTACTTCAAAAGGATATAGATGTTGTCCTTGGAATGAAGTGGTTACAAGCTAACCTTCTTTTCTTCGATTGTTTTATCGAGATTACCAACTTTAGACCAACTAAAGCTAAGGACCCACAAATCATGACAAGCAAATAGTTTCGACCAACATGGAAGGAAAAATCAACTCATGTAAGGACTAAAACGGAGCTCCTACTGTAGTTTCGGTCAACATACTCATCTTATTGACATCCTATAGAGAATAAAATTGATAACAATGATATTGTAGAGACTAAAAGTGAAATACAGTAATTTTATAGAGACAAAATTAAAACTTATATAATCCTTAATATTAAATGGAAAAATTCTCAAATTACCATTGATTCCCAATTTTCAGACTCAATTTTTAATTTTTCCATAATTCTTTCTCATCGTCGTGGTTCATCATCTTATCTCCATTTTCCTGATTTATGCAAATCCTTCATATCTAATCTTCTCCAACCTTCATTTGTGGGAAAACAATCATATCTTCATATTTTTTGAAGTTTATCAAGAAGTATCGAAACATAGGGTATGTATCAAAAATTCAAAAGGAAAATATGTGTTTGGTTCGAAACCTATGTGCGGGTTGCTCTGTGTTTGTCGTGATCGAAAGTTTGAAACACAAAAAGTGTATTAATATTACCTCCATTAACCATTAAAAACAAATGTATTAATTATATAAGAGTTACGATCACATCAAAATACAAGTAATTTTTGTGTTTAAAACCCAACACAAGTAATGATTATATCCAAAATAAAACTACTGATTACATCAAGACCAAATACTACAACACCAATGACAAGTTGTGACTAAGATAATGATTACATAAAAAAACCATATAAAAGATTCCAATCATTGTGAGATTTTGCTATTTTCATCCAAAGTCATTCTAACTTCTTGCATTAAAACAATCAATTACTTATAAGTATTTGATTGGACTCCCACAAATCAAACAACACACACAATGTAGGGTTTCAAATTTGGAACCACGTGAATCGCTACTTGCTTCCTACTACCGCTCGCAAATGATTCCAAAGTTCTATGGTTTATTTTTTTAGTTTTTAATTTAAAATAGATAAGTTTTTAATTCGCAAATGACTTTTTTGTTTAATTTAATTAGTTTTTGTTTTATTTTAGGTTGAAATATATTTTTGGTTCTTGCAGTTTCATTTTGATTTTAGTCTCTATAATTTTTTATTTATTTATACCATTGTAAATTCTAATAAGTTTAAAAAAAATCATTTATGAATTTTTTTTAGTAAAAAAATAGTGACATGATTAATTTTGAATTAAGTGACACAATATTTAATATTTAAAATTAAAATTATTTTATTAACTCATTAAATTATTTAATAAAAAACTTAAAACAAATTAATTAATTAATAAATTTATTAAATAATAAAAACTCAATAATTTTCATCTTCAACATTAATTTCTTTTTAATAAAAACTCAACAATCTTGATCTTCAACTCTAATCTTTTCACCTTCATATCACATATTCTCATATCTAAATCCAAACTCTAAAAATTCTAATCTCTCATTTTTCTTATATCAAAACACCTATAATTTTTGTCATAACCACCAAAGACATAGATAAATATGCTAAATCACACATCTCTTCTAATTTTTTTCTTTGATTTATGTCGTTAGCGACTTTCATGCTATTATGTAGATCTCTCGTAACTTGACTCATTGCACATTACGACATTCTTGTTCTTGGGGTTTGGACTTTGGTCCTTGAATGAGGCTATATTTGAAGAAGGATGATTATTTATTATCCCTCACATCAACTTGATTATATCATTCTAATGAATGTCCGTTTTCATCCGAATAGGGATTTTTATGCTCATACGTTATGAATAATTCATTTGATTAACAAGGATTTAGAGGAATTGGCTGAAGACGAAGCTGAATAGGTGTGGTGTAAGAAAAATGAGAAATTATATTTTTTAAGATTTAGATCCAAATATGAGAATTTGAGATTTGAAGATGAAGAAATTATGGTTGAAAATTGTTGAGTTTTTATTAAAAAAATTGGGATTGAAGATGAAGATGATTGAATTTTTATTATTTAATTAGTTTATTAATTAATTAATTAGTTTTAAGTTTTTAATTAAATAATTAAATGAGTTAATAAAATGAATTTTAATTTTAAATATTAAATATAGTCTAGTTAACAACAATTACATAATCATTATGTGTCACTTCATCCAAATTTAGTCATATCACCATTATTTTACTAAAAAAAATTCATAAAAGACTTTTTTAAAATTTGTTAGAATTTACAATAGTATAAATAAATAAAAAAAATTACAGGAACTAAAATCAAAATGAAAATATATATACAAGCACCAAAATCATATTTAAACATTTATTTTATTATATACACATTAATCCATCTATGTATGCCTTCATTTAATTAATATACAAGCCATGCCATTAAAATAATACACATGGTTGTGACAGATTAACTTCCGTTAAGTCAAGTTAACATTTAGAGGAACAAAACTTCTGGAAAAAATTTAGAAGGACTAAACAAAATTGTTATATATATATACAGACCAAAACCTTATTTAAAAAAAAAAAACTCAAAGATTCACCCTACATCCACAAAGATTTACCAATATTTAAAGCTATAATGACTTGAAATAAAGAAGGAAATAATCAATTTTATTTATTCATATCCAACTTGTCAAAAGTCTAATACAGAACATCATAAGTAAGTAGGAAAAATGTAACTTTTTCCTATCCTAGTGCGGAAATGGAGTAATATTTCAATTGATTTTGCTATTTTCATAAGTTGTGACACCATTTGGGTGTTGATTAGTTGACTAAAGTGGTCCACTTCATTCATATGAAAATAGAAGACTTCTTAGAGGAATTGACAAGTTTTTGCGATACCTAACATCCCACTTGAGGAACTTAAGTAACTAATGTTGGAAAACCCTATAACGTTATGCTCAACAATCCATGCCAATTACATGATGAATAACCAAAGGCGGAAGCGTACCTGTGGGAATTGCCATTGATGAAATCCTGGGATGATGATGATAGAGCCAATGGGTTGGGTGATCTTCCTCAACAAAACACCCTGAAGACCATGATCTCTTGATGGGGATAGAGAGAACCAGAGAGTTTTCTCCTTTTGGTTTGTGAAACTGAATAGTCTTATTGTGTTTGCCTTGGGGACCACTACCCCTATATATAACTATTATTAGTTATATCCCAAATTGCAGTATTTCTAATTCAGCCCCTCATTAAATTAGAAACTGTCTGGTATCTACACTATTAATTTTCATAACTATTATGCTCTTTAGCCATAAACTATTATATATTATTTGACCCCTAGTTTATTGGCTAATTATATAATGACCCTAACACACTTTATTAATTAATTACATATGTGACCCATAAATCTTACAATCTCCCACTAGTCACACATGTATCCTTAGGAGTGTGTTAGACTTTATGACGTCAAAAATGTCATTATAATTACCATGAGCATAATCCAAATTGTCCCGTCCATTAATCATATCAACACATGGAACCAAAGAGGCTTTCGTCATAATAAGCATAACTAAACCCATCAATGATCACCCGTACTGACACAACTAAATAACATAGACCCATTATGAAAAGTGTAGCATGAAAATTACATGAAGTCGGTCAATGCATGTCAATTTTCAACTGGTCCTACTTTATCGAATGAGATCATACCATAACTTAAATGTACAGAGTAACCAAAACTGAATACTTTAAACTTTATTTCTGATCAGAAAATCCAAATACAATGAATTTGTACTTTACAATTAAACATAGAACATAAATTACATAATGGACGAAACTCCCACTAAAATCAAGATTCCTCAAACTGTAGCACACCCATGTGAGCAGTATGCTCATGAAAGACCTTGGGTGGTAGACCTTTAGTGAGCGGATCTGCAATCATGGAGTTTGTCCTTAAGTGTTCTATGGATATCTGTCCACTTTGTACCTTCTCTTTAACAACTAGGAACTTAATGTCAATGTGCTTTGACTTGGTTGAGCTCCTATTATTGTTAGAATACAGGACTGCTGATCTATTGTCACAATACAACTTGAGTGGTCTTTCAATCCCTTCAACTATTTGCAGCTCCGTGACAAAATTTCTCAGCCAAATGCCCTGGTCAGATGCCTCATGAATTGCTACGAATTCTGCTGCCATGGTTGATGAAGCAGTAAGACCTTGCTTGGCACTACCCCAAGAAACTGCTCCACCAGCTACCAAAAAGACATAGCCTGAAGTTGATCTTAAGCTGTCTTGGCATCCCGCAAAATCCGAGTCAGAGTACCCAGTGATCTCTAACTGGTCTGACCTCCTATATGTGAGCATGTAGTTTCTTGTTCTCTTTAAATATCTCATGACCCTCTTGGCTTCTTTCCAATGGTCCAGACTTGGATTGCTTAAATATCTGCCTAAAATCCCTACTATGAACGCTATGTTTGGACGTGTACATACATGGGCATACATAAGACTCCCTACAGCTGAAGCATAAGGGATCTTTTGCATTTCTTGAATTTCCAAACTTCCTTAGGGCACTGTTTGAGACTAAACTTGTCTCCCTTAGCAACTGGGGTGTCCCCTGGTTTGCAATCTTGTAACCAAAACCTTTTAAGAACCTTATCGATATAGCTCTTTTGTGACAATCCAAGAATACCTCGAGATCTGTCTCAGTGTATCTGAATTCCTAATACAAAAGAGGCGTCACCAAGATCTTTCATCTCAAAATGCTTTGATAGAAATTTCTTAGTTTCGTGCAACATGCCTATATCGTTAGTGGCAAGCAGTATGTCATCAACATACAAGACCAGGAAAATATGTCTGCTCCCACTGAACTTATGATACACACAATCATCAACTGTATTCATCTCAAAACCGAATGAGAGAATTACTTGATGAAATTTATGATACCATTGACGAGAAGCTTGTTTTAGCCCATAAATGGATTTTCTTAGTTTGCACACCATATTCTTTGGGTCTCCCAACACAAAGTTTTCTGGCTGCATCATATAGATCATCTCATCAATGTCGCCATTGAGAAACGCTGTCTTTACATCCATTTGATGAAGCTCCAAATCAAAGTGAGCAACAAGAGCCATGATTACTCTTAAAGAGTCATTCGATGAAACCAGAGAGAAAGTCTCTTTATAATCAATCCCTTCCTTTTGAGTATAGCCCTTAGCTACAAGACGTGCCTTATATCTCTCCACATTACCATTGGAATCATGCTTGGTTTCAAAAGTCCATTTGCAACCAATGGGTTTCACTCCTTCAGATAATGGGATAAGTTCCCAAACTGAATTGTTTTGCATAGACTTATACTCCTCATTCATTGCTTCGATCCACTTATGTGAATGGGAATCTTGCATGGCTTGATGAAAGTTGACCGGGTCGTCTTTCGTCATGCCAACATTTTCCTCTACCTCATTGATAAATACTACATAATCATCTGAAATAGCACTTTTCCTTTCTCTAGTGGATCTCCGCAATGGAGCTGGCTCTTGAGGCACTTGTTCTTGAGGATCTTGAATTTGATCTGGATTTTGTTCTTCCTGAACAACCAGATCGTCTTGAGTTTGTTCAATAATGGGAAAGTCAACTAGTGGAAGAATCAGTTCTGGAATTGTTACCGATTCTTCCTCAAAGACAAAATCTTTAACCTTAATCTTCCTCCCAAACTCAATATCCTCAAAGAACGTTGCCGTTCCCGTCTCAAAAATTGTTCTCAAATTAGGATCATAAAATTTATAGCCCCTTGATTTTTCTGAGTACCTTATAAAATAGCTGCTAATTGTTCGGGGTTCAAATTTCTTTTCATTCGGCCTATAAGGCCTTGCCTCAGCTGGACATCCCCAAATATGAAGGTGCTTCAGACTAGGCTTACGCCCAATCCAAAGCTCATAAGGTGTTTTAGCCGCTGCCTTAGTTGGTACTCTATTAAGAATGTATGCTGCTGTTTTTAATGCCTCTCCCCAGAGTGACTCTGGCAAGGTGGAATGACAAATCATACTCCTTACCATATCCTTAAGAGTCCTGTTTCGTCTTTCAGCTACACCATTCATGCTGGGTGACCCCGACATAGTGTATTGTGGGACGATTCCACATTCCTCTAGGTATTTGGCAAATGGTCCCGGACGTTGTTCACCTGAACCGTCATATCTGCCGTAGTATTCACCACCACGATCAGATTTGACCTTTTTAATTCTCTTATTAAGTTAATTCTCAACTTTTGCCTTAAAGGATTTGAACACGTCTATTGATTGGGACTTTTCGTGAATTAGGTAAAGGTAGGCATATCTAGAATAATCGTCTATGAATGATATAAAATATTGTTGACCATTCCAAGAAGGAGTTAGAAACGGCCCACAAATGTCCCTATGTATTAATTCTAAGACGTATGTAGCTCTATATGCGCCTAATTTCTTATCTTTAGTCTGTTTTCCTTTAATGCATGCTACACAAACGTTAAAGTCCGTGAAGTCAATAGAATCTAAAATTCCATCTGACACAAGTCGTTCAACTCTATTTCTAGATATGTGACCTAGACGCTTGTGCCAAAGCACTCCTGAATTGAAATTGTCAATATTTCACTTAGTACCACGTGATTCCACACTCAAGGTTTCATTATAGTTAGCCATAGTTTCCAACAAATAAAGATTATCATAACCAGAAAGTAAACCGGTTCCAACAACATTCGAATTTAAAGACAAAGTAAATTCTTTATTCCCGAATGAACAATAATATCCTGATTTGTCCAAATAAGAAATAGAGATTAAATTCTGTCTAAATGACGGTACAACAAAAGTGTCTTTTAAATCCAAATAATGATCGGAACTTAATAATAATCTAAATTTTTCTATGGCTTCAACTTCTACCTTCTTCCCATCTCCTATATAGATGCATCTTTCCGTATCACTAGGCTTTCGGAAGTTCAGACAACCCTTTCTTAACACGCCAAGCGTGATATTTGGCACAATCCTTCTTCACGTGTCCAGGACTCCTGTAGAAGAAGCAGTTGTTATCCTTAGTCTGCTTCTTTTGTTCTGGACCCTTAGCAGCAGCTTTGTTCTTGGGCTCCTCAATTCTTTTCCTTTTGCCCTTGTCTTTAGAGATGCTAGTAAAGTGAGCGCTTTCAATCCTATCTTGCTTCAGCCTGTCCTCTTCTTGCACACATAATGAAATGAGCTCATTAAGAGTCCATTTCTTCTTTTGACAATTATAAGTCACCTTAAACTGACTGAATTGCGAAGGAAGAGACAGCGATACTAAATGAATGAGTAAGTCATCTGATAACTCAAGCTTTAGTCCTTTAAGCTTAGAAGCAATGTTGGACATCATCATAGTGTGCTCTCTTATATTTCCCTTGCCTTGATACTTCATGGAAATTAAATTCTGAAGCAAAGAACTTGTTTCAGCCTTATCACTTTTTTCAAAGCGTTTTTCCATCTCAACAAGGAAATATTTAGCTGTAACTATCTCATCCGAGACAACACCTCTAAAGACCTCAGGAATGCCACGCTTTATGATCATAAGACTTATGCGATTTGAGAGATCCCATTTCTCATGCTCTAATTTTTCCTCAGAAGAACTAGAGTCCGTAGGAGTAGGGGGTCGATCAATTCTTAATGCAAGGTCTAGATCCATGCAGCCAAGAACAATCAGAATGTTCTCTTTCCATTCCTTAAAATTTGTCCCATCAAGGACAGGAATAGAACTCAAATTTGCAGATATGGAAGCAATAGATGCTGAGAATTAAATAAAGAACGAAACTTAGAAACTCACATTATAGGAAAATAAATCAGTAAATAAATAAATACATATGTTCAAATCATGGAATTTAACCCATCTCAAGATACCCAGTGCACCGTTGATATCAAGTCTTTGGACAGTAACACCAATTGCTAGTGATACTCTTGTTGCAACGATAAACTATTGACAATAAGACATGTCAAACAATAAACCTTCCTTTGGACCGATTTACTGCTCACATGTATACCAAATAATTGTCACACATTTATCATCGCAGGTGTACATGTAATTCTGCCAAATATTAACCTTCCTTTGGGCCGGTCAATACCCGCATGAATAAACATATACACAGCCATTTGACACTCTTCACGAGCAATTTAGACAAGAGAGGTCACTTTGGCGACGTCAAGTTTCAATTAACTCATTCAAAATGTCAAACTTGACTTGAACATATATTTATTATATCCAAATAAAACAATATGTAAAAAAAATATTGTTCACTAATATAAACTGTGTTTCATTAGTATTTGATAATTATTGTATTATCAAAAAAAAAAAAATAACACGCATAAAAAAACTTCAACTTTTCCAACGGAACTCGACGATCAAGCAAGAAAGAATGAAAACCATATAGAGCAGAACTCTCACACATGTGTGCATACCAAAACAATCAACAATTAATCTTTATAGTAAACCATCAATGGCATATCAACACGAAAAAAAAATTATAACCAAAAACAAAAAAAAAATAATTTGGATTCCATAATATATATATCCAAATTCCCAAATTACAAACCCTAAGATTTCAATCATGTCAAAATTCCCAAATTGAATCCTAAAACAAAGATAATAACCGAATTTCATCATGAATTAAACATGGTAGGCTCTGATATCAATTGTTGGAAAATCCTATAACGTTATGCTCAACAATCCATGCCAATTACATGATGAATAACCAAAGGCGGAAGCGTACCTGTGGGAATTGCCATTGATGAAATCCTGGGATGATGATGATAGAGCCAATGGGTTGGGTGATCTTCCTCAACAAAACACCCTGAAGACCTTGATCTCTTGATGGGGATAGAGAGAACCAGAGAGTTTTCTCCTTTTGGTTTGTGAAACTGAATAGTCTTATTGTGTTTGCCTTGGGGGCCACTACCCCTATATAACTATTATTAGTTATATCTCAAATTGCAATATTTCTAATTCAGCCCCTCATTAAATTAGAAACTATCTGGTATCTACACTATTAATTTTCATAACTATTATGCTCTTTAGCCATAAACTATTATATATTATTTGACCCCTAGTTTATTGGTTAATTATATAATGACCCTAACACACTTTATTAATTAATTACATATGTGACCCATAAATCTTACAACTAAGCCTAATAATACAATATAAATACGTAAAAAAATTAAAAATAACAACCACAAACATATAAGATAATATAACAAATACATATATAACTGTTATCTTGTGGTTCTCATAGGGAAATCACACGATGATAATGCAAATTAAAATTGAAGACAAGTCATTTCAAAATATAATTATTAGAGGAATCATATATTGTGACACATTAAATCCAAAAAAATATATTTCATATTTATTTATTCAAAAACATTTGTAGTGAATGAAAAATATGAGTTTTTTTATAAACTTAGTTTATAAAGGTTTATGATATCACATATACAACTTAACCATTCTTCATCGAAACATGTTAATTGTACAATACACATGCATACAAACACGAACATACATCAAACATCATATTAACATCCTGATATATTCTCAAGGTTTAAATATGTCTTTGATTCTTGCAATTATACCATTTTTTAATTTTGGTCTTCATAAGTCTTTTTATTTGATTCACATCTCTGCAAATACATATTCATTTTAAAATGACCCCTCAATCCAACTTCTGTTAAAAATAATTCTAACACTGTTAAGTTGACGTCATAATGTTTTTTTTTATTTTTTTATTTTTTTATTTTTATTTTTTTTTTAATTTTTTAATAAAAAAGAAAAAATAAATTAAAATAAAAAATTTGATTATATTTGAAAAGGAAGACCAAAATTGAGAACCCTAATTTGATTATATTTAAGTCAAATTATCACAATATCATACTTCAACAACAATTAAAATTTCGTTTATTAACAAAATTATTTATTCACAAAATCATGTAAATTATGACAACAAATTTTCACATATGTAGCATAATGTCATAACATCATAAAATCACAAAATCACATATAATATCATGATATACAATTGACAAAAAAAAAATCAACATTAAAGCTTATATGATTTGCTCATATTCACACAATATCAAACTCCTAATATGAAAATGCGAATGTAACGTCACCTTGAATGATTTGTTTATGTTGTCTAATGCAATCTTTTAATGGAACCCATTGAGAGGAACTTTGAACTACATCATTGCTCAAACATAATCATGCCATTCGCATACTAATTCATTTTATCAAATCATTCATTGTAGAAAACAAGAATGAAAACAAATTAACATTAAGAGCTATAGTTGTTTAAAGTTAAAAGAAATTTAAGTAATTTACTCTGTAATACTTCACACTCATATCACATATTCATAACTCACACCTTATAATTCATACTTATTCATAACTCACAACGCTCACTCACAACTTACATCCCATAAGTCTTCTCTTAATATTGTCATTAAAGCCACCAACAAGGTACGTTTACTAATATGAGTTTGAGTTCATATTTTTTTTCTTCAAAATATGGAAATTTTACATGATATGAGTTAACATACATTTTAAATAATACATTGTACGTTAACTTAAATCACGTATTCTTACGTGATATTTATTCACGTATGTAATGCAATTTAATAAATTACAAGCACTACACAAATACAATTTACATACAATTGTGAATTGAGTTCACATTTTACTTGAAATTTAAGGATTTACTGACGCTACAAGAATGCAATTCACATAAATGTATGTAAACTTAGTTTGCGTACATGAAATTTTTTATGGTGATCAGGGGTTAGGCCTGGACAAAAAATCCAAATCGGCCCAAAATCTCCTGATCCGCATGGCCCATGTGCAAATGGACGGGTAAAATCGGGTCAACGGGTTTGATAAAAAAAGTCAACAGATTCAAACAGATATGGGCGGGCAGGTGCAGGTGAAATATTTTAGGCCGTCGGTAACCGAACCCGCCCAAACCAAAAATGTATTGCTCCCGTTTGGCCCAAATCCATTACAAATGGGAGGAGATTGACCCATTGTTTTCACTATAAATAGCATTGATACAATCAATCCTAACAAACCCTAGCCGCCGAATCCAATTACCATCTCACCCTCTCAGTGAAAACACCGCCTTCAACCTTTCTTCTTCCTCTCGAACCTTAGGCTTCATTCTTTCTTCTTCCTCTCAAATCTTAGGCTTCAAAATAAATTAAAAAATACAACATTTTGACAACTACTATGAGTATTCCTATTTTGACTAAAAAGGTTCTCTCACCACAACAATGAGACAACTGAAAGGCGATGCAATTATCTGTTGTATGAGACAACTGAAAGGCGATGCAATTACCTGTGGTATTTTAAAGAAAGGCAAGAGAGATAACCAAAAGGGCGAATGTTCAATTGTTGTCATTCCAGTTCGATAAAAACCTAAAATCTAAATTAATCAGACCCAGGTCAGGTCTAGCGACCCATTTTGTTGTGTTATTAAACCCACTCATTGTGGCCTGCGTACTCTTTCGTACCACCATCGCGTACCCAAACCGAAACTGAATCGGTAACCCACTTAAACCGAGTACTTGAGAATCGACTAAACCGAACATTGACATGGACGGAAGTGGGTGTTTAAATGGCACTCGTGGATTGGGCCGGTTGGTGATTTTGGACCCGAACCTGCCCAATCCAACTCGTTGTCCACCCCTATCAAGGTCAATACATACATAAATTGGGAATACGTACATGTACATGATCCAAGTTCATGTGGTTTGTGTAAATTTAGTTAATGTAAGGTACTTTAACTCAAATCACGTAAACTATATTCATGAATTTTTGATATGTTCTTATTGGATGTGGATAGATGGATCAAAATAAAGACTACAATGATGGAATGTGTGATGTTGTTAGACCTGAAACTAACGACATAATGAATGATGCTTGGCACTAAATACAATAGTTGATTTAGATAAGATAATTGATGACTAATTAAACATGTCATTAATTTTAATGCATTTACCGTTATATCCACAACATATGAACCAACATCAGAAGAATATGCAATTGAAGGATCCACATGATCTAGTTTTCGCCAAATGATGTAAGGATGAGATATCTTGTGAAACCATTCCATATAGTTCACATGATCCTGTATAATCGCACCATCATCAACTATATGTACGACATACTACGTAACATTATGTGCATTTCTTATGGAGTGGTCGTTTGACCTACTATCTATAACAGTGAACCGACAACGATTTGGATATAATTGTATTAGCATAATGTTTAGCACATGTACTTACATCTTTGAACTTCACTGTATCCACCCTAAAAAAAAAAGAAGCATTCAAAAACGGTCGCGTCACTCTATGCTTTTCATATAGTGTCTATCATATTTGATCAACATCAAACTCATCAAATGCTTTCCTAAATGGTAGAATCAATCCCTTATACCTCGTCGACTTCTATCGAAACGATTTGGGTTTTTCCTCAACTTATCTAGAAGAAGATCTACAACAATCTGCACATAAAGTTGGAAATTCTTGTAGAACCAAACATGCACATAAATAATATATAAGGTAAATAATATAATTTGTCAACGTAATAAACAACAATTGAGTTTACTTGTAAAAGTGTTAGATACCTAGAAATTGTTCTTGTGTGATGCATATTGGCTTCACAGAGATTGTCATATAAGTAAAGTAACCAAGAGTAACAGTACCTTATGTGTATCCACCACATGAATCGAAGTCTCATAAACACTGTAGGTAGGCAACACTAACTACAGATGCACTATTATCGTTGAAAAGGGTGCAACCAACCAAAAATAGTAGAATTGAGTGTACCTCATTTAATGATCTTGTTCAATAACGAGAAATATTTGAATATTTTGGAGCATCTCTTTGAAATGAAACCCTTTAGCTTTTGTTGTTGTGAGAATTCATCCACTATGATATTAATTCAAGATTGTTCTCTTTTGGTTTAATTGATTGATTTTTGGCTATGTTTGAGAAATAGTAGCCGCATTGTTGTCATATCTTTTGGAATATCAATCAAGTTCTTCTTATACCATTGTGTCTTCCAATGATTTGATCTTAAGGAGATGTTTTGGAGGAAAGGTCAATAGTGAGGTAGGTAAGAGTGTCAAAAGCAAATGGTTCAAACTCATTTATAAATTGTTGATGTTCTTCAACCATATCATCGTGATGAGCAACATTAGTTTTGATTGGATGAAACATATTCACTCTCAAGAACGTTCTGCTTTTGTGGAGAATGTTTTGGTATTGCTTCCAAAATGAAGGCATCAACCTTTTTGGTTAAATTGATTCTTCTCTTAGATTTTTTTTTTTGCCATTCCTTGATCAGACTTGGAAATTTTTTAGGGTGATGTTTGAACATTATCAACTTTGTGATTTTATCCAAATATAATATTGTAGTTATATTTCTTCACCATCCTATCTTCAATCATGAAAATCAACAAATTCATCAAATATAACGCGCATAATTTCAGAAATTCTATAATATTTACAGAATATATAGTATTTAGACAATACACTTTGATGACATTATAAAAAAAATTGACCTATACTTTCTTTATCATGTAAAACATAATAATGACATTAAAAATATGAACGTATGATACATTTCGCTTTCTATTTTTCAAAAAATCATATGAAGATTTCTTCAAGATACTTTATAAGAAAGCCAAGATTAATAACTTGACAAATTTTTTTTTATGACTTCTCCCTAAAATTATTTTTCAACACTTGATTCATTTAAAAATGTTCTAGCCATTCCATGATCGGACTTTGAAATTTTTGAGAATGATGTTTGAACATTATCAACTTTGTGATTTTATCCAAATATAACATTGTAGTTATATTTCTTCACCATCCTATCTTTAATCATGAAAATCAACAAATTCATCAAACATAACGTGCATAATTTTAGCAATTCTATAATATTTACAGAATATATAGTATTTAGACAATACCCTTTGATGACATTATAAATTTTTTTGCCTATACTTTCTTTATCATACAAAACATAGTAATGACATTAAAAAAATATGAAAGTATGATACGTTTCGCTTTCTATTTTTCAAAAAATCATATGAAGATATCTTCAAGATACTTTATAAGAAAGCCAAGATTAAAAATTTGACAAAATTTTTTTTATGACTTCTCCCTAAAATTATTTTTCAATACTTGATTCATTTAAAAATGTTCTAGCCATTTCTTATAACTAATTTTTTAAAAACAACTCCATATTGTTGGAAAGTTCTTTGACAAGAAAATCAAGTGAAATATAATTTTCATGAAAGAATAATTTGAAGAATGATGTTTCAAATTTCCCTTGATCATTTCTTCTAGAAATGACAATTCTTTTTCAAAATACTTAAAAACATGATTTGGTTGGAAATTCAACTAAGTATAAAACATAAGGATTTTTCTTTAAACTGAAACATAAGGATGTTTGTTTTACCTCAGTCATGTGGGGTTTAAAAAATAAATATAAAAACAATTTTACAAAGTTATCTTTCAGATAGCAAACATATTTAATCTATGCCAAATTATTTAAACTAATGATACATATACCTTTGTTTTGTTGATGTTTCCAAAGGTTATAGATCCTCCAAATATTTGTCATGAGAGGAGGCACCATACTTTTCTATTCATGTGTATTGAACATGCCTTGTTCATGTATCAATGTTATTTCTTGATTTTTAGATGATGTTCATGCATCACATGTTAGTAATAATATTAGTACCCATATTTGTTTGAGTCCTTGATGGTTAGTGTATCTTCTTCCAAAATATTTTTTTCTTATGATAACAATTTGGTTCAACATGAACAATCTTTAAGCAATAAGAACATTTCTTTTTTGTTCTTGGATAATATTCTGATATGAGACCAAAATGTTATTCGTTTTTGGAAATCATTTTGCTTTGAATTTTATTATCCCTTTTTTTTTTGTAAGAACATATGGAATGAAAATGTCCAATTTTTTAACAGTAAAAACATCTTTTATTACCTTTATTATCCTTCTTTTTTAACAAAAAAGTTTTCATAAAGTTTTTCTTTTTGAGAAATTTTGAAATGTAAACCATCTGTGTCAAATATCCCTTCTTCATATATCATGTTCTTTTGAAAAGATTCATTGGTTTTTACCAAGTTGGTTAAATCATTTTCAATTCATGAACTTTTATTTTCAAGATGTATTTTCTTCCTTAGTGTCAGAACATCAGGAAGATGCTTTTTTATGGTTATCTCATTGAGAATCTTTTGTTGCTCAAGCATTTTTAAATGAGATTGCTGCAGGCTTTAACTGACCTTTTTGAAGTCGTCTTTGATAGCTTGAACTTTCTCTTTTCCTTTACAAAGTTGTTCTTTTAATAAACCCACATTAGTTGAGCAAGAAATTTTGAATCATATAAAATATTATCAAATTCTTTTTTCATTTATTCACATAAAGGACATAGTTTAGAGAGGTTACCCTCATTACTTTCTAAGTTTTCCATTAAACACATGTTGACTTTTGACATTACTTTTCCTCCCTGGATATTTTCCTCTAACACTTGTTAGGTGATCAACTTTGGAGGTAGAGCTTTGATGCCAAATGAAGTATCAATGTCAATCACATGAAAAAAGAGTTTGAAATGTGAGCCCTTTAAATTTTTTGATTCTTGTGCTAAATTTAAATTAACTCAAGATCAATCTTGGTTGAAATAGAATGTCCATAATGTTCTAAATATGTTAGAAGTAAATAAAACCAATTAGCCTATGGACTTCAGAACCAGAATGTTCTACTTCACACCTTTTCTCTTGATCACACATTGATTAATTACAATCTCACCTTTCAACAAGAAAGGATTTATTATAATCCCCTTTCAGTCTTGAAATCATTTTTACAATCATCTTTCAGCCTTGTAAGGATTTTTATAAACACATTCAATCTAACATGATAGATAGACTTGAGTTACAGATGAAGTGTACGATAAAAGTGTTTGAAATCTTGAAACTTCTCAACACTTGTTTGAGATAAATAATGACAAACTTAGTAAATGATTGAATGTGTTTGTAAAAAATCCTTTCAAGACTGAAAGGTGATTGTAAAAATCCTTTCTAGGTTGAAAGATGAAGATTGTAACAGATCAAAGTAGATATGGACTGGTGGTAGAAAAACCAAGAAAGTTCTCCGTTTTGAACATTTAGTGAAAAATCTCACAGCTGTGAGGACTAGACGTAACCCGGGTTGGACGAACCAAGATATATTTATGTGTGACATTTCTTCCCTTATCTCTATTTATTTACAGCCTTTTAATTATCAAATTCAATAGATAAGTTAAATTGTGTGTTTTTCACTAAGCAAGAATGTTCTTCGTTTCTGGTCAAAAACCAAGAACTTTCTTCGTTTTCTTTTTTCACAACCAAGATCAATCTTGAGTTATTTTCTTAAGTTTTTATTAGGAAATTTTAAATTGGAACATTTATAATTCAAACCCCCTTTCTTGTAAATCAACATTGCTACTTCACAATGTACTTGCATCCTTGCTTTGAACTCACCAATTTGGAGATCAATCTCGAGATTGTTTTTCTCTTTTGGGCATTCAACTTGAGTTCTATGCTTCACCATTGATTTGATAAGTCTTAATACTCTTTAAATTGTGGCTTGGACTGTGGAAAATGATTTGTTTTAATTTTGTCTCTAAAAGAGAATAACCAACATGTTCTTTTTTGTAAAACCATAATGTTCTTCGTTTCTGTTTTGAGTGAGTGTTGGATTGAGAACTTTTGACAGTTGTTTGGTGTCAGGTTTTTTCTACTTTGTACGCAGGTTTTCTTTTTGCAGAGATGCAACATCAATGTCTTATCGTTGCTGTCCTAGTTGTACTTGTTTCATAGAACATCAATCTAGAGGTACATCCTGTTATGGTTCTTGATGTTTTGCTTTGCTTCTTTTAATCTTTTGAGAAAATTTGTCCATAATGATCTTGTGTGAATATAGGTGGTACTTTCGCAAACCAGAATAATGTTGTTTGAAGAGGACTTGTACTTTTCGCAGACTAGAATGATCTTGGTTTTACTAGATTAAAGGTGGTAAAAAAATAGAATGATATTCGTTTTTCCAGACTGTTGTTTTTAATAAACCAAAATGATTTTCGTTTTTCAAAACTGTTGTTTTTAATAAACTAGAATGATCTTCGTTTTCCTAGACTGATGTTTTTAATAAACCAGAATGATATTAGATTTTCTAGACTGTTGTTTTTACTAAACCATAATGATCCTTTAATAAACCAAAATGATATTTTGATAAACTAGAATGATCTGGTTATAAACCAGAATGATGTTGTCATCAATTTCCAATTTAGTTAAGACATAATTTGCTTTGATTTATAATATTGTGTGATCATTGATTGCTGTATCGATGTATTTGATAATCTTTTTCATGAAGATGCTATCTTGAAGATGTAATAATGGTTCTCTTGAATGATTGATATATGATGTATTCATTTTGAGATTCTTTCATTATTGAGTAGATATTTATGCACTTTGATGATGTGAATAACTTCTTACTTGTTCACTTATGCAATTCATGTTCCTTAAATAAAAATCAAGTGCAATCATTATTAGATCACCATTTATAAAACTTAATAAGTTATTTCATAAGAAATGTTGTCATAAAAACATACATAAATTTTTTTTTTTACCTCAACAAAGCATACACATATTCAGTTCAAATATCCTACGCAAACTCGGTTTACATGTTTTAATATCACATAGCTTCAACTTTTATCATATCTACGCATTCTCAAACTTATTGCATATGGTTACATTATTTTAATTCACGTCACATACTGAAACAACGTAAATCCCTAACCTAAATTTAATTTTTCAGAAAACTCAGAATCACCAATGTTATTCCATCCTAGTAACCTTGTCCAAAAAATTAGTTTCATTCTTGCTAAAACCTATTCAAACAACAATTCCTATGCATAAATCATAACTTATGATTTACTAAATCAACAATCAAATAAACCTAACTAAATATTGTAAAGATGATGAAGATGTGGGTGTGAAGATGAAAGATGATTGAAGTTGTCGAAAATCTTGATGCTTGGTTTAACTAAAGGGAGAAGATGAAAATGGATGAAGATGAGGGTGTGGAGGTGTGAAAAAAGGTAGAAAATAAATATGAGGGATGAAAGGTTTAACAATAAAGATGTCTATTTTTGTTTTAATTGAAATTGGTAAAGTAAATTTATTATTTTTTATTAAGGGTAGGGGTTTTACTAGCAATATGAGGGATATAAGGGGTATAGGTAAAAAAATTGTTTAAACAAACATAAGGACTAGTATGCAATAACTAAAAACAATTCATCCACATCTATGATATTATTACTATTGTAGACTGCAGGCACTGTATTTGAAAAGAAAATGTTTACTTGTGATATTCCACTATGCCAGTTGTCAATGCATTGCAAGAAGGGAAACAAAGTTGTGATTGAGATCTTCGAAGAGGACTACGTGGTCGATACGGAGGCTTATAAGCATCACCTTCATTATAACAATATGATGACTTGAAGAAAACGATATCACATATTTGGCAATTAGAAAACCATTCGTATTAGCAAAAGTTTGTTTGAATTTTCTTTCGTTTCCCTAGAGGATTTCCATCCTGTTCTTGTTGATGGATCTTGGAACTTGACACTTGGGAGTGCTTTCCCTTTATTTTTGTGGAGTCTAGATTTTGATCCTACGTTGGTTCATCAAACAAATGCACATTTTTGGATTAGGATCATGAGGTTACTTTTAGAATTCTTGAGACCTTGAATTCTATTTGCTATTGTTAGGGTTGTGGGAATTCCTTTATCACTATAGGAATTCTCTTCATAATTGTTGAAATAATGTTTCATATAATCCAAGAGTCCAAGAATGATCAACGTGGTACAAAGATTGACACATGTGTCTAGAAAAAACTTGTTTCAATCTATGTTTTTAAATAAATAAATGGTAATTAAGAAATAGGTACTTTTGATCTCAAAAAAATAACATATCAGGTGGTACAAGCAGGTGGACAATAATGATGAAATCAAAGGAAATGCTGATTTTGTTAAGCCTTTAGTGACGATATTCATATTACACAAAACTGACTTCTAGCCGTGGTAATAGGTGTGTAGCAATTTTTCTCCATTTGCAATTTTGATATGTTATTTCAACCATTGAATTTGTTTTTTCAACCATTCTCTGAGAGTTACTTTGAAATATCCATTTTAGTGGAATGATGTTTGTTATTTGTTTGGTTTCCACCATTTGATGATAACTATTGTTGTTTGATGTTCTCTAGTATTACTAGGAAGACTCTGGTGTACCCCTTATTATAGTGAAAATTTTTACTAGACTAGGTCTTGTAGTTTTTATTCTCTAAATTTGAGAAAAAATTTCCACGTTAAAAATTGTATTTGTCTCATTTGATTTTCTGCCAATGATTGGTGCTATATGGAATTGCATTTTTTGTTTGGCCATTTATTTGCACATGTGGGAAAAATAAATTCCGCATTATTGAGATAGTTATATCTGGTTTTTCCCAACAAAGTGGTATCATAGCTCAATTCGTTTGGTTTGTGCATTTAAATGGAGAAGGAAAATAAAGGTCTGAATATGATCCTATTGTGGGTGACACTCTTAAACTCACATATAAATTTGATGTTGACTGGACAAAGATGAATAGAAAAACAGTGGCCTTGATCAGACAATGATTGGATATGAGTGTATATTCATGTGTTGAAACTGAATTAGATTCTAACAAGATGTAGGAGAAATTAAAATAGTTGTATGAATGAAAGAATGTGCAAAATAAAGCATTATTGATTCGGAACCTAGTGAATATGAAATACAAAGATGGGTTTCAATGGCAGAGCATATGAGTATTTTTCAGAATACAATGAATCAACTAACAACGAAATATATTAAATTAGATAATGAGTTACAAGTATTGTTATTGTTGAGTTCCTTGTATGATAATTGGGAAATCCTTGTTGTGACATTGACCAATTCAACTCCAAGTGGAAAGTTGAAATTTTCAATAGTTAAAGAGAGCATGTTGAATGAAGAAGCTCGAAGAAATGAACGTGGTTTGATCGATTCTTCCTCAAAGTCAGAAGCACTAGTTACAAAGTCATTAGGGAGAAGTCAATTTAGACACTTCCATAGATGCGAGAACTCTGAAAGTCGTAGGACTAGGAAAGAAGTGATATGCTAACACTGTGGCAAAACAGGTCACATAAAAAGAAATTGTATGTTCTTTAAGAGAATCAAAGGAAAGAGATGAACACAAAGAGAAAAAAAATTGATAAAGATACAATAACAATTGCATCTGTTAGTAATGTCTATATTGTTTGTGATGATAATGCCATAAACCTTGCATGTCAAGATTCAACTTGGATGATTGATTCGGGTGCCTTATGTCATGTTACTCAGGTGTAATTTCTTCTCATCTTACAGTGTTGGTAATGTTTACAAGGTATAGATGGGAGATGAAATAATGTATACATTTATCGGCATATAAGATGTTTTGATTGAAACTGGGATTGGTTGCAAGCATCAATTGAAGAATGCTAGACATGTTCATGATATTCGTCTCAATTTGATGTCGATGAAAATAACAAAGTTTCAATTCTCTCTATAGGATGCCAAAGAAGCTATGCAAGGAATAAGTGAATGCAATTGAAGACACCTCTTCTGACTCATGGCATATGTGTCTTGGTCACTCGAGTGAGGAAGGACTCAACATAATTGTGAAGAAAACATTCCTTCTTGTGAAAGGTACGTCTCTAGAAACTTCCACTTATTGTTTTTTTGGAAAACAACATAGAGTTTCTTTTCATAATATTGGTCCTCACAAAAGGAAAAATATTATTCATTTAGTTCATACTAATTTTTGCATGATGGATAGTAAATCTCTTAGTGGATCACATTTTGTTACATTTATTAACGACCACTCTAAAAAAGTGTGGGTTTTCCTTTGAAATCTTGAGATCAAGTACTTGGAGTCTTCAATCATTTTAATGCAAGTGTTCAAAGAGAAAAGAGAAGGAAATTGTAATGCGTTCGATAAGAAAAGGATGGTGAGTACAGAGGTCTGTTTGAAGAGTATTGTAGAGAACATGGGATCATTCTTGAGAAAACAGTTCCAAAGACACATTGACATAATTGTATTGCAGAGAGAATGAACAATACTATTAATGACATAATAAGATGTATGTTCTCTCATGCAAAATTATCAAAATCCTTTTGGGTTAAGAAATGAAAATTGTAGTGGATTTGATCAATTTTTCTCTATCTATTCCACTTGATGATGATTTTTCAAATAGAGTGTGGACGGGGAAAGATGTCTCTTATCGCCATTTGAGAGTATTTGGCAACAAATGTTTTGTTCACATTCCAAGAGATGAGATGTCTAAACTTGATAGTAAATACAAACAATGTGTGTTTTCTGGTTATGATGGTGAAGGATTTGATTATAGATTGTGGGATCCGATGGGCAAGAAAATTATCATAACCCAATATGTGATATTTATTGAAGATGAGACTATTGAAGATTTTGATAAAGTTGAAAAATAGAAATCAAATTCCATAAGTTACATTGATGTTGCACCTAAGCCCCTGCAGAAACATCCGTTGATGGGAGAGATATACATGTAGATTAAAAGAATGTAATTGATGATCATGTACTTCACCATGATGAGCAGGTTCCAATTGAGCCACCAATTGAGTTTGAGTTGAGAAGATATATTAGAGAATGTCAATCTTCTCAGATATATCCTCCACACGAGTATGTGATGATTATTGATAGTGGACAGTCATAATACTATCAAGAATCTATTACAATGTTGATAAAGAAAAATTGTTGAATGCCATGCAAGATAATTGTCCGTACGAGTATGCTAATAGACAGAGGATCCACCAGTCCTAGAATCAGAAAGTAGCTTGTTTGTCAGATTGGTTGTTTCATTGAACGTGTCGATCTTATTCTATATAAGGAGTTGATTTTCATCATATGAATTTCTTGCATGAGAATCACACATTTGATTTGGTAAAGTTGCATAAGGGCATAAAATCACTCAAGAACAAATGGGTATACAAGATAAAAGAAAAAGAAAATAGTTCTCAACCAAGATACAATTTTTTCCTAGTATTGACTTTGAAGAAATCTTTTTACATGTGGTGAAGATGTCCTCTATCCGAGTTGTTATTGGGTTAGAAGCTAGTTTGAATCTAGAAGTTGAAAAACTTGATGTGAAAACTCCATTCCATCATGGCGATTTGGAGGAATAGATCTATATGGAGCAACTAGAAGGTTTCAAAGTCAAAGGTAAAGAGCAACTTGTGTGTAAATTGAAGAAAAGCTTATATGGGCTCAATCAAGCACCTCGACAATGGTACAATAAATTTGATTTTTTTTTCATAAAAAAATGTGAATACGATAAAACTCCTTCCCACCATTGTGTGTTTGTCAAGAAATTCCCTGATGGTGAATATATTATTCTCCTTTTATATGTGGATGACATTTGATTATTGGTCATGACACTAAGAAGATTGAATCTCTAAAGAAAGATTTAAACAAGTCTTTCGCAATGAAAGACTTGGGTCTTGCAAAACCAATTATGGACATCAGAGTTACTCGTGACAGGAGGAATAATAAATTGTGGTTGTCTCAACACAATTACATTGAGAAGATGTTAGAGAGGTTTAACAAGAGCAATATTGAGCTATATTCAGCCATTTTTAACTATCTCCTCATCTATAAAAGGAACATCAAAGAGAAGACAACAACTACAGTTTTCAAAGCAATCATTCCAATAATTAAATACCTATACTTTAGCAACAAAACTCTTCACTCAAGAAAAAGTTTCATCTTTCATTATATTCAAGGATCTCTTTATTGAGTTATTGTTGATAATCAATCTCAAACAAGTGTTGAGTAGATTTTCATCCTAAATTTTTTTAGCAAACACATTATTTGAAACTCAAATCTATCTCTTAAGATAGTTTAAGTATGTTGTAAAAATCCTTTTAGTTATTAAAAGGTAACTTGTAAATCCATTATGGACTGAAATGTAACTATAAAAATCCTTTCAAGGTTAAAAGGTGAATTCTGAAACTGATCAAGAGTGGAAAAACTCACAAAATGTGAGGACTGGAGGTAGTCCACCTTGGGTGAACCAGGATACATTATTGTGTGATCTTCTTATACTTATCCTTATTTATTTCTCACACACTATTCACATATAACCTAGAAATAATATGTTTTATTCATTTTTAACTCACCATAACATTATGGACTTTTTGTTTGAAATCAAGGTTGATCTTGAGTTAATTTGAACAAGATTCAAGAATTAAGCTTTCAAAAAGGGATCACAAGTAAAACATCCATTCCTTGTGATTGATATTGCTACTTCATCTTCCAATCCATCTTTAGAAAACTTAAAACTCAAAATTTGTAATTCCAATAGAAAAACTAAAAACATTGATCAGGTGAATAAGAGAAAATTCAAAACAATAAATTCATCATTATAACAAGAATTAAAAAATGGGTTGTTGTTGAAGTAGTTAAAATATCACTAGAAAGGGGTTGAATAGAGATATTGTACTTTTCTTAATTTTCTTTTTCTCTTTAAATATTATCCTATGTGTGAGGATATAGGATGGTTTTTTGAGGATAAATGTTTAGAAATGAAATGAGAGTTAGAAAAAATAAAGTGAAGAGAGTTTAGAGAATGACAAACACAAATTTATCATGGTTCACCCAAAATAGATTATGTTCAGTCCTCATTTGTGAGTTTTCATAATGGCTCAAAAAGGATTGTCCTCTAAACAGACTATTTTCACAATGTATTTTCTTAGCCTCACCAAGCTTACAACAATAATCTCTTTTTTTGTTTTACAACTATTGACAAGTTAATATTAACTTGAGGATATACAGGTTTTGGAGAGATTTGATAAGAGTAGATTATTCCACTAAGATATACTTTCTAAGAGGATGATATCAAAGATATAATTAAGATTAGTAGAAAGTATGTTGAGGATGAGAATGTTCTTCACAATTTTTTTCTTTTGCTTTTGTATGATGATTGTTGTATTTGATGAAGATGAGATCATCTGAATTTATAGAAGTGATGGTGCTGCAAATATGAGGAAAAGCACAAAGTATCTGCTGGAGACTTAGATGATTGCCCATGGTTTTATTTGGAATTGCAAATATGCCCTTCAATTGTCCTTATGAGAAGAATGTTGGGAGGATGAGTGTTTCAGTCTATCATCAGGTAGGAGGATAAATCATTCATTAAATCAGATGTGACTTGTGCTTTTTGACTTTTACTTTTCTAATAGTTGTAGTGTCTTGCGTTTTTAGTCAAGGACATTATTTTTTTACTTTGGTATTTTCACTCACTTTCCCATGTGCGAGGATGAATAGACAACAAAAGTTAATCCCCTCTTCTGCTTTGTTTATTCTCTGACATAGATGACATGAATTCATCTTCCCTTATGTGTTTATCTTTTGACATAAATTCATCATATCTTCAGTATTATTATTCTATGTCATAAGGGCATAGTTTCATAATCTTTTTTGTTTTTGTTTTTCCACTGACGTAACTCCATCTTAAGTATTGTTTATCCTCTATCATAGAGGGTATGACTTCATCCTCTTCTTTGTTTATGCTTTGATGTAGAGGATATATAGATATGTGTTAAAACATTTCATCTGATCAAGAGGAAGAGGGACTTGTTTTCTATTTATGATACACTCAAGAGCATACGTTAGATAACACATATAATTAGAATCTTTGAAACAATTTTATTATCATTAAAATATTTGAGAGATATTTTTTCTCAACAATTATACATATAAAAAAAATCACCATAAATCTACTAAAATAAATGAGTTATTCGTACATTGGTATACTAGATTAAAATATAATTAAAAATGCAATTTAGTCTAATTTTTTTATAGTGTCATAGTATTTGTACTCTCAATTTAAAATGTATTTCTACATTTAAAAGTAGTAATTTCAATATTCGTATTCATACATGTTTGATACCTAAATATTCATATGACTTGTACCGAGTTATTAAAATAAATCGATAAATAGCAAATATAATTGTTTAGATTGTGACTCATTAAAAATATCTTTAAATTTGAACCATAAAATATTACAAATAAAAATATTTACCAATTCAAATTTTCTTAGACAATACACATCTTTATGTATCTTTATGCGCGTGTTTGATATTTGTATGAAATAAAGTAATGAATTACACCGTATTTGATCCAATTCACGAAACTACAAACAACTAATATTTATTTTTAGCGGTTTTATGGTGGATTTTTTTTATTTACAACAACTTATTTTTTAATTCTTGTTGAAATGATAAGTTTCTTGTTTTGATTTTTCAGTAATTCACATAGTCGACGTTTTGAATTTTTCTATTGAAATTACAAAATTTGGGTTTTAGGTTTTTTAAAGATGAAGTAGAAGAGAAATATGGTGAAAAGGAAGATGCTAAAGAGATAAAAGATGAAGATTGAGTTTGAGCGAATTCTGATTTAAACGGTCATAGTTATATCTTTATATAATTTAAATGAGCAATATGAGAATTGTTTACTTGTATAATTTGTCACACCATCATCGTTCATGCACTCGCTCTAATTGTAACGGCCACGTGATATTTTTTAATGAAAGTAAAAAAAAACAATTTTACAAATAGATAATAATATAAAGACCAAATCAAATATAAAGTATTAAAAAGAAAAAAAGTACACCAAACTTATATTTGAAATGGAATGTGAAATTTATGGGGAACAAATAAAAAAATACATTGAATAAAAAATAAGTTATAACAAATTTAGGGAATTCCATTGTTCAATCGGTCATGCATGCATGCATCCTAATTCACACCCTTTTCTCATATAAAGCTTGCATCGTCGTCAATCGATTGAGTACGGCGAAGCCTACTTTTCTTGTTGTCACCACCGCAGACTATGGAGCATTCAAGACCACAAATAACACTAAAGCAAGAGAACAAACCATTTCCACCACCACCACCGCCGCCGCTGCTGCTTTCCGTGCGTCTACGTGAATGCTTCCCTTTCTTCTTGCTAGATGTGGGCACACTTGACATCTCTCCACCGTCGTACACTGGTGCCAAATCCGTTCGCCACCTCTCAATTTTAGGTTGCAATTCTTCAACACTCTCGTCCAAGCTCCACCTTCCAATGGTAGAATTATCTCCCTCGTCCATCACAGGTTGTCTTGCCACCAGCGCCGCTACCTCTGATGCTGATGGGCCCAATTCAGAGTCCGTTAGGACAGGACGGTGGTGGCCCATGTGACTTCTGTATGGAGTGCTATACTCCATAGTTGCATTCGCTGTTGCATTATTTACAGCGAATGCATGTAGTGGAGTGGCTCGTACACCACCTTTATTGTAAGTCCTTGCCGGAGTGTTTTGAAACTGTGGTTTCGGCGAGGGTTTAACTTCGTACTCATAACTAATATTATCCCTTTCATTGAATTCATTTGAATAGTTTTTCTTTGTTTTTCCAAATTTGCCCTTCTTTGTAGTTGGCTTAGCCTTCACATCTGAGCCGCTCAACGTAGAGTTAGTTTTTTTCTTGCTGTTTGTGCTAATTTCAGAAGGGGTAACTTGGGAATCTGCTCTTCTCCTTTGAGCCTTGATTCTTTTTTCATGTTCCACAACTTCTGAACCCATCATTGAGCTTGTGTCGCTCTTTGTGCGCCGAAGCTCTGGCGTGGCTTGGTGACTTGACTGATTGTGATGATCATCTTGATGATATCCAACGGCTGGAGTGTTGTTGTGTGTGTAAAGAGGCATGCTCCTCATAGAGCTATCAATGACCGTTACACCAACATTTAAAATCCCTTTCGGACGACCTGAGGGTCGTCGAACTTGGAGCCCTACAAACCTCATACCCGGGAGTTTGTAGTTTTTATTGTTAGAAGGTCGTGATGGTGGGACGATGTCATCGGCAAGGACAAGGGCTGTGCCAACATGGATGTCTTTGAACCAATGAAGGGCATATATGTCAATTGTTATTATCGAATTTTCATCATATAAGAAGTCATCTTCAACCCGAAAGACAAACTTATCATTCCACGTCGGGTTGATACCACCATGTGAATCAACCCGAGTGGAGAGTTTGCGATCTGGGTCGACCCATGCAACTGCGTAAGTCCGCATGGAGCGGCCCACTGGAGCCAAGTCTTGTGCGGAGATGACATTGAGTTCTAGAAGTTGGTAACACGCCAAAACGTTAGACATGATACCGACTTCTAAATGTTATGATGCAATTGCATCAACAAGATGAGACAAGTTGAAATGCAAGGCCAAGAATTGAAACTAGTTTATAATTAGTAACAAGGTAATAATAATTGCAACAAGAGGGAATGGAAGAATGAAGGTGTTTGTGCTAGAGTTTTATCATATTAGGTTTTGTTGTCTTGTTTTAATATACTTTTGAAATTGGAAACAATGAAAGGGAATGAAGTTGTTAATGTTGAGTGCGTTACATCAAATAAGGCATATGATACACTCAATACAGCAAATCAAAGGAGCATTGAATAAATTTCAACCTTTAATTTGGTCCATTATTTTCGGTGATGATGTGTGAAATTCTCTCCTTTTGATATATGAGTCTATATTAGGATTAATTGTTGGTAAAGCTATGTTGCATGACTTGCTAATGTGTCATATTATAAGGTGTATCTACCTATTTTAGAATATTGCCACTTTCCAACACTTATAATTGCAATATATAGGTATATACAACTATGGATTAACTAATCTGAGCTCCTTAATTAGCTTGCTGAGACAGGTTAAGCTGCAATTAACTTCACAAAAAACAGCTGTGATTATTTTACTATTATACTCGCATCTTCAAGTTAGTATTGTTTCTTGATGCTTATTAATATTTGTAAATTGTTTATGACAAAATTGTTATTTGTGATTAAATTGAGTGAAAATATTATTTGTTATAAATGGATGCATCGGGAGACAAACTTAGGATATTCTCAGAGAGATTTTGCTTTTATTTTTCAAGAATAAATTTAGTACGTTTCGGAATTTTATATTGTTTTTCTCTTTTTTCAATTCTAACATTATACACTCAGTTATATTTTATTCAGTACCGAATATAGTGTTTAATTTAGTGTGTCCAAATAATACACTCCATATGTATGATTCAAGACATTTTCTAACCTTTGAAAATTAATTATTTATCTACTGTGACAAAACAAAAACTATTTTTCAGCTAAAAATTTATTAAAACAAAAAGGAAAACTATAAGAATATAAGGAATTAATAAACATGCACTGTTAATGTAAATATTTTGACACTAATAAATAGTATTAGTTATTGAGTATATAATAATTGATTAATGAAAATTACAATCATAAGATAATAAATATTAATTATTAATATAAAATTAATTTACATGGTGCATAGTCATTTTTCTCAAACAATATTTAGGGGAGACATAAATATAAGTCACAAAAAAGAGAAAATTGTGATAAGACACAAACTTAACAATAACATATTTATAATAAAATATTTTATATTTTGTATTGAAAATTAAATTGAACTCGTAAATGGCAGCACAAATTTCTTTCAAACAAATTAATTTTTAGTAAATGCTAAAAACGACCATGCTACATATAAATAGCTGACTAACACTATTTCATGATGAAGCTTATAATTATAAATATTTCACCTGCAAGAATTTTGCAAGCCTCCTAACCCCAAAAAGCTTACAATTATTTATGCATTCTACATGTATGTCTCAACAATATACATTTATTTCGTTAGAACAAAACCCAATTTACATTCAAAATATTAGGCTTTGCACATCAAGACAAGAGCTTCAACACGTTACATTTACATTTATCTCGCAATATCAGACTCTAGATTATTGTTAACAATAATGTAAAATATTAGTCATTTATGTATATTTTTTGAGGTTACACCTTTATAATGATATTGCAAAAATTACATTTAATTTAATGTCTAAGAAGTTGTATTAGTAAAAATTACTAACAATTAGTCTAAGATGTTGCTTAATTAAAGAATAATAAAAACACGCTGAATTTTAACACTCCCACAAACTAAAGCTTACGATGCTTTAAACTTGTTACATCAAAATATTTTATCACAAAAATTGAAACTAAGTTTGACAACTGTTGGATTTATTTGAAAGGAGAAGACACCATTAATAATTCATGTGTGGATAAAGAATCACCACCGAATGAATAGTCAGTGAGAATAAAATGCACCATTAATATAATTCATATGTGGAAATAGGGTGACCACCAAATTGATCTTCGGTGGAAATAAAAGACGCCATTAATATGATTCATATGTAGAAAGAGTCACAATTGAATTGATTGTTGGTAGAAATAAAATGATTGTATGAACAAATAATACTTTGTCCTTAAAACTAAGTTCTTACAGCAACAGATATCGTGCAAAAAGGGGAAATTGAAAGATAACCAAATGATGAAAAGGCCCACATAAGGAGGCAGAGGGGCGTTTGCAACAGCTGACGATGAAATGTGGTGACCGAAGATAGATGCACGCACTCTCGCGCATAGGTTTGGTGGCGGTGTGTGGAACCACATGTAAAGAAGGTGGACAGGTGTGACGGCACGTGCTGTGTCAGAAGATTGTGCCGCTGTGTGTGATAGTTTCGGACAGTGGAAACCCACTGGAAAAAGTGCAAATGGTGTTGCCATAGCTGTAATAGTGTAAACAGGAATAGAACTCTGGAAAAATGTTGGTTATGGTGCAGCTGGAAAATGGAATGTTGATAGTGGTGGCACACCAAAAAGAAGACACGCGGTAATAGAGAACAGGGGCACCAACAGGCAGCAGTACTTTTTACTCGTGAAAAAGGAACTGAGAAGAAAAAAGACACTGTTAGGGGGGGTGCTGTCGGCATCGGCAGTAGCAGTGAGTCACATAGACATGTCGCATAATGAAAATCAGCTCTTAATACAATACAATGTAAAATGAGTAATTTCATTGTAACTAGTGGGATCACACCTTCTACTTATAATAATGCAATAATAATATTCATCTCTAAGAAATTATAATGACTAGAACTACTAGCAATTAACTTAAATGTCACACAGTTAAAGAATAATAAAAACATACACTAATAAAAACTAAATTTCAAATATCAGATAATAACAACTAAATTTCAAATATCAATTGGGAGTAAACAAATGTCATGTTTAAATGTTTTAAATAAACACAATACCAGCTAAACAAAAATTCCTGGAGAAATAAATGGAATAGCATCTCCTTGAACAAAATTGATCAGAAACGAAAATATCCCATCCATATTCCCCCTTTAGCATCTCAATTTAAGACTAAAAAAATACCAATATTTGGTCTAATCTATTGAAAATTGACTACTGGTAGCTGAAATATATGGACCCAAAATTGGACTCTTGCTAAGTTTTTTTTAATTAGTTGACTGAGGAATCAGCCAGGTTCTGCCCATTTCTTGGCATTTGGTGCCCTGAATAACCCCTCTCTTGGCGCGGATTCGGTCGATAGAAACCATTTCCTCTCGGTTTGTTATACTCGCGATCACCACCATCTTGACCACTTCCCCTGCCATAGCTCCTTGAATTGAAACGGCCTCTTGGTGCCTCTGATTGATAGCTACCTCTGCCTCTACCCCGTCCTATTAATACAGTAAAAATAAATATGATTAAATGAAACAAACCTGAAAAAAATGTCTTATAACCAGTTGAGTAATATGGAGGAAAAAACACACGGACACTAAAAGAAAACAAATGCCTTTCGATGTAGTCAGTGTCAACACCATCATTGATACACAATATAGTAGGTAAAACTTGATTGTAAGATAATTTAAAATTTATGATACATATTATTAAATGAAGAGAGAAGCTAGTCATGTCAAAATATATATCTTCATTCATATATTGCATCACAAGAGTCACTAAACTGCAGGACTGACAAATTTGAACTTGAAGTATTAAATAATCACAGTAAAACTGATGTCATCCTTAAATAAAATTTAGCAAATTCTAGCTTAAATTGTAATTGTAGATAAATGTATGTACTTGAGACATTTGAGGACATTCATGATGAAGAAGTTTCACAAAACAGAAGATGTAGTAATAATAATATCAACAACAATAACAAATAAACAGCAAGGACCAGAACATACTTCCTCCTCGAGAAGGAATGTTACTGTTCGGTCTCCTCTCTTCAATGTATACTTGTCTTCCTGCTATCTCAACAGAACCTGCCTGGAAACATACAAAACAAACAGGTGTTCCCTCAGTGTCACCAATTAGCAAGATATTAGTTTTGGGTCATGAATGGGTATCACTACAAAATAATTTGAAGACTATAACTCTCAAACTTATAATATAAAAGAAAATCCAAACCTTGACTGCATTATGAACGCCTGATATATCTTCAAATTCAACAAATGCATAACAAACACCAACATCCTGGGCATAAGTGAAAAGTTTAGATTTATAAATCAAAATGGGTCATAAATGTACTAATATTAATGAATATAGTTGTTTATAGATGAAATTAGGAAAAAACATAAACCTTGCGACTTCTTATGACAACACCATCGGGCCTGATTCTGCCAAAACTCTTGAATTCCTCTTCAACTTCAGAAGGAGACACAGTAGGCGACAAATTTCTCACATAAACGGATTTAATTTCATCTGAAAGTATTGCAAAGAAAATTGAGATCAGTGGAGAAGAGCAATGAAACCCTTTATAGCTTCTATTAAAAATATTAGTTTATTATGTAATGGGTAGTGAATATGTGCTCACTGCCAGAAAGAAACTATAAATAATAAATGGAAAAACATGATAATCAAATAAAAAAAAAGTACACACAGTAACCTTCATATTCTGCTGCAGGAATCTCTTCCACTGCATCTGTTTCAGACCTTTCAAATGCATTTGCCGATGCAGTTGTTTGCTGATTACTGCTCGGTGGAGTTTGATCCCATTCTGAAGGGGAAACAGTCTTGTGAGAGGGCTGAGAAGCCGCAGATGGTGTAGATTGTCCTTTAGCAACACGTAACTTCCAACAGAAGTCCATAACAAAGTCAGTTCCAATGTCATAACTAAATCCCAAAAGAAAACATTTTTAGATCTTAAAATAAAGTTAATCAGAACATACAATGGAGGCATAAGTGTGCTTTTGTGGCTCCCCAGCAGGTTCTTCAGGAGAAGCAGGTAGGTGATCTTGCACCGCGTTCCCTGAAGAATGAAGTGAGCCATTTGACTCTTCAGCAACATTATCTTCCCTAATATGTTCAGAATCAGGGCCTCGTTGCATTCGTTGTTCTGAAAATCCGTAATTGTCAACTACGCCATTTTCTTTGACCTCATTTGGAGCAACATACTCCCTAGCCTGGATATCTCCACCCAGTATATAGTTGGATACTGCAAAATCCATGGCTATCAATCACTTAAAAGTTGAAATGTCATGGTTTCAAGAATCAGTAATATTGCAATAATCAGAAAATTGGTTATTCACCTAAATTTTGTAACGTAAAAGTTGTTTAATAATTTGATTTTTTTCAATGATGCAAGACATTTATCTTTAAAAATTAAATGATGTTTGTGATCAAGCTACCCTGAAAACTTCCAACTTTATACTATTATATGTCTAAGTTAAAACTATAGCCAACAACTTGCAACAACAATCTGCATATCTAGGAATAAGGTTAAGCTTGCAACTGTTTAATTTCAAGTGCAAGAAACCCATTTACAATCTTATCATTCAATATGTGAGAGTAAAGGCTAAGATTCATTTGTTAACAGAAAGAATGCAGTTTTTCCAACCAATTTTAGGGCACTGATGGTTTTAAAGTGTTGCCAACATGATAATTGTGGCTAGTAGCAGTCTACAACTGATAACAATGTAGCAAATACAGTTGGTCGGTGACAGTGATGAACTATAAATACGGGTCCGGTAAACAGCTCAAAAAATCAGGGGTTCCAACAGCAGTGGATGTAAAAAAGATGATAGATTGAGGTGTAAAGGGGGAAAAGTTCATAAAATAAAAATGACTAAGGAATAAGGATTTCTGTCAAAAAGAACATATGAGCTAGAGATTCTGAGAGTATAAAGAGAACAAAAGAACAAATGATTAACCTATGTTTTCAATTGCGGCGGCGGCCGTCTCCGCGGCGCTTCTCATCGTGAAACCGCCGTCATCCGTTGCGGCAAACACGGTCGCAAATAGCGTCCTAACGCGCTGACCCGTTGCGCCAGACCCGGATCCATGACCCGCTACTCTGTTTTTACAAGTTCGTTGAATTTTTTTAATTTCATTAAGGGTATTTGAGTCTTTTTGCACTCAAATCCCTATTATTTTATTATTTCTTGACCTTTCTTCTTCTTGGACCTTTCATAACTGCTGCAACCCTTCTTATTCTTCCTCTGTTTTTCTGTTTTCGTTTACATTCTTCTCTGTTTTTCTTCGTCCTTTTGTTCTTCTTTCACTGTTTCTTCTTCACTTTTCGTCATTATTATTCCTCTAATTTCGTTTTCGTTTTTCTTTCTGTTTTTCTTCTTTCACCGTTCTTCCTCTGTTTTTCTTCTTCTTCTTCTTCTTCCACTTCTATATCTGTTTTTTTTTTTTT
>JBBPBT010001050.1:901162-919354 GCA_037974875.1 Cicer bijugum
ATAATTATTATTATATATCACCCTTTTATGATTGTTACTGTAATGTTAAAAATAGATAAATTAAAATTGTAAATATTAAAGATAAAAAAATTTACATAAATTATATGAAATATTTTAAATAAATTTTATAATTAAATAAAATATTATAATTAATATTATTCATAAAAAATAACCCTGCAAACTTAATAATTATATTATATATTATGAATGTTAAAAAATTAAAATTTTATTTATAATATGATATTAAGATAAAGAAGAAGTAAAATATTTGATTCGATCGTAATTGGTCCATTGAATCTAAATAAAATAAATCATTTATTTTTTAAACAAAAAAACGGTTTAGGATAATATATGATATATGGAAAGTAGGTGGTTAAACCAATCCGGTCTCGCAACTTAGTAAGGTGTTCATAAAGTGGAACAACTTTCATGATGTTAGATTAGAGTCTTCTACTATAACTTAGTACCTAAAAAAAATGGAAAATGAAATATTATTGATATAAGATAATAACAAAAAAGAGAGCAAGTAAACATGAAGTTAGAGGATTTTTTTCCTTTCAAATAATTATTTTTCCTAAAAAAAATATTATCAAACTACTCCCTTTTAAAATTTAAGTATTAAATTATCTTTTTTCTCTAATTACATGTTACTATATAGAATGGCGACTTCCTAAAATATTTAAAAATAAAAAATAAAAAATCAATTTTTATCAAAATAATAAAAATAATATATATATATATATAATTAATATAATTTATAAAAATACATAAATAGAAATTTTAAATTATGATAAAATTTTAAATTACATAATTTATTCATAAAAAACATCACAAATTTTATAAAAAATTACGATAAATTTAATGCCGCCTCCAGTACCACATTGTTGAGGTTTTCTCACACGTACGAGATTTTGACGACGCTTTGGTACATCACAAATTTGTTCTTCTTCTTCTTCTTGATCTTCGTTTTACTGTTGTTGATGATGCCTAGGAGGAAGTGCTGCAGAAGAACTATTTCGACCTGGAGTCCAGTTGGATATTTGACTCAACGGAGTATACGCATTCCTAAAGCTTGGAATTTGAAAGTTTTGTTGACACATATTATTCAGTAACTTGGTAGTGGACTCAGGGTGTATTATGACGAGTATCGAACGTGTTATACAACAATTCCTCTTCGCTTGATGCAAATGATAGTCGACGATTGTCTTCTTGATGTGGTTGTTGGTTGTCAAAATTAAATTGTTCCATTGGCATGAACCTGTAAGATTGATGTGGTGCGTGGGTAAAAGTTTGAGGATGTGGTGTGTGGATAAAAGTATGAGGATGTGGTGGATAGGTAAAAATATGAGGAGGCGGTTGAGTGTCAAGAGATGCTGGTATATAATATTGATTTTGTTGTGTTGTCTTGAACATTGATTCTTGAAAAAAATATCGGCTAGATTGTGGTGGAGGTTGGGGTGAATTGACACGAGGATTAGGGATGGCAATGGGTAGGGTACTATAGTACCCGTACCCATACCCGCAATTTAAAAAAATACCCATACCCGTGCCCGTACCCTCTTGGGTATCAACTTTAATACCCGTACCCTTACCCTCTGGGTACCTAAGTGCCCGTACCCATACCCATTACCCACACTTTAACTAAAATAAATCGATAAATAAATATTATTTTGTGATTAAATTTAAAAAGTGTAAATATCACCTATAGTCTCTTAACTTAATTTCAGTTAACGTTTTAGTCCTTTATTTTTTTTCTTCCCGATTTAGTCCTTTATTTTAATTTTAAGTGACAATTCAATCTTTTATGTTTTAAAATGTTAACAATGTTATCTTTTTTTTACAAAAATTCAAACATTCATCAAAATTTTCAAACAAAACTCATAAATTTAGTTATATTCTTTAATATAAAATAAACTTTATCAAATTTATAACTCAAATCTTCAAATAAACTCATATGTGTCATTTTTTATTTGATTTTGTTAGAGATAAAAATATGAGTTTATTTAAATATTTAAGTTATAAATTTGATGAAATTGCATTATATTGAGGATGATAATTAATTTTATGTGTTTTGTTTGAAATTTTTGATGAATTTTTTGAAATTTTGCAAAAAATAAGAATAAAATTGTTGACATTTTAAAATATAAAAGATCAAATTGTCACTTAAAATTAAAATAAAGGACCAAATCAGGGAAAAAAAAGAAGATAAAAGACTAAAACGTTAACTAAAATTAAGTTAAGGGACTACATGTGTATTTACCCATTTAAAAATTATACAAATATCATAAATTAAATTATAAAATATTATAAACCAAAATATTTTATAACTCAAAACATTTCAAGTGAACACTTGTTACAATACACATTCAAATATCCATAATAATATTTTATGAAGTTGCAAGTCTTACAACAATATTATTTGAAATCAGTAAAAATAATTTATAAGTTGCAAGTATAATTATAAAGACACAATTAATAAGATATAATTCTTAGTTATAAAGTCACAATTATTTAACTATTCATCATAATCAAATTCTTAAAAAGTTTGCAAACGTTTATCTTTTGATTTGATTATAAATATTGTAATGGTCCAATGATATTAATAAATATTAAAACATAAAGGAAAACAATTAATTAAACTAAATATTAATATAATAAATAAATAAATAAATAAATAATATATTTATATAAATGTGGGTGCGGGTGCGGGGTGGGTACTATAGTACCCGTACCCGTACCCATACCCGTTTAATTTTGCGGGTAATTACCCGTCCCCGTACCCATACCCATTATGCGGGTTTTTACCCTACCCATTGTGAGTTTTTTTTGCAGGTACCCACTGGGTCTGGGTCTAATTGCCATCCCTAACGAGGATAAACCAATTGGTTTTTTACATAAATAAATTGTTGAAATTTTGCAAAATCAAACCATGTATTCATAACTTGGTTTAAATTCAACATTTAGAAGTTGACCATGAAAAATATGATTATCTCGTTCATCCTACTTTTTGTTCTCATTTTCGTAGAATAATGTCAAAGTATAGTCAACTTGTTTATGCAAATATATCTTATGATATTTTCTCATGTTCCTCGGAGGGTGTGAAATTTCTTGAGATAGTCTAAATTGTAGTTTCACTCTATCAGTTTGATGTATTTCTATTATGTAGAAACAAATCAAATATGTAGATGCATTTCATAGCCAATTGCCTTTTGGATGATCGTATGTTAGACGTAGATCTGGCCTCCAGAGAAAATGATATATAACACGTTTGTTAGTAATATATGCATAAGAAAAATAAAATAATAAAAATAAAGTAATGTTTTAATATATTACATCGTTAACGGTCATGTGATCAATTTTTGATCGATATCCAGTGGTATGATAGCGAGGCGTATCGCTGAATTTCATACCCTTTCCACTTTATCTACAAAAATAAATTTGAATTTTAGTGAATTAATTAATAGTTTTATAAATATAATATTTAACTTTTTGATATTTACCTTTTTGTGAACGGAAAATGAGGCTCAAGATTACTTATTGGTGCAAGAAATGACATATGGTACCATGCTCATGTTTGAAGTAGATGTGAACATCCACCGATCAACATAACATCAGGTTCAGATGCACGATACAATTCTCTATAAAGTGTTGTCAAGCACGCTAAACCCAAACTGTATTCTCCCGTCTCTCGCAAATCTCTCAACAAGTGCAACCACACAATATGTACTATGTTGTGGGATTTGTCAGGCATTAATGTGTCGTCAATCAATTCTAAAATGTATGTTCTACAATGTATAATTATTTCTTCATTAGATGATTATGGAGTTAACATTGAAAATGTTTCTCTTAGTCATTTTAATTTTATAAAATCCCTTTTTCTTTGAGATTTAGGTGGCATGACTCCTAACAAATCTAAAAAATCATTTGTCTATGATACCACAATTGATTCAGTTACAGCTTTACCCCCAACACGTAAGCCAAGTAGCATCGCAACATCTTATAATACTATGGTACATTCACCCATTGGAAGATGAAACGTGTGGGTTTCAGGTCTTCATCTTTCAACTAAAGCAGTAATAAGTGAATTGTCTATTTTATAACTTTCTATTTGTGATACGTTACCAAACCCGACTTGATTCAACAATGGAATTACTAAAGAATTTGGTGTCATGTGTTTATGGCTAAGTGATCTTAAATTTTGAGATGAATCCTGTAGTAAGCAAGGAATAAAAATATATTTGAAGATATTAGAATGAGATGAATTCTATAATTACTAGAATTATAATAAAACTATATTTTAGAGTGAAACTTAGTATAAAATATATAAGAAAATATTAAAAATATAACATAAAGTATTGTATTGCTTATAAAATTTTGAATGTGGTGTAGCATTGATCTATGATTATCATCATTCCATAACAAATCCATTTAGATGAAATATAAAGAGCAAATAAGAAATATAATGAGTGGAAGCGTGAAAATATAAAGAAGAGTGAAGTTGTTAAGAAATATAAAGAATAGTGAAGAAATATGATCATAAACATGACCTATTTATAAACAAGACAACACTTTCAATGACCAATAAAATACTATGCATAGCTTCACACAACAAGCACTTTGAAAATAAACACTTCTGGACGGAGAAGACTGAACATGATGGTAAGGATTAGACTCGACGAAGAATACTGAATATGATCACATTTTTGCAACTTCCCAACATAAGAATATATTCATATTCTGATTCCATCTAAATCGCCATTTGGTAAGGTGATTTCTCAAAGCAGCTTTTAATGATCGCCTTTTGGAATGGCGACTTGCGGTAGCTTGTCACAATGTCGCCTTTTGGAATGGCGACTTGCCAAAGGATGTGTTACGAGGTCACCTTTGGGAAAAGCGACTTGTAAGGATGCCATGCATGCACATTTGTATATTGGCAGTGTATCAAAAGTGTTGGCAGAATTGCATGTATCACAATTGGTCGTGTATAAGTATGATATATTATTTTCATTGCATTTCATCTCAATCTCAATATCTTATTTTCATATCAATGACACCAAAAATATAGTTTTTGTGATTTATTACAATGGTGAAATATGTGAAAGACAAGATATTGGTAAATATTTCAAAAGTGACGAAAAAAAAAAGCTATTCGAGTTCATTTTGGATGCAACCTTACTTACTTGAAGAAAAAAATTGAAGCAAAGTTGAAGTTCGAAAATAAGGTGTCTAATATAATTTTTAAACACCCTGTCTTATTTGGACAAGGCCTACTTGATTATGAATTGTTAAATGTTGAAGACGGCGAAGATGTTGAACTCATGTTTGATGTTCATAAACAATGGTCGCAACTTGGATCTATCGAGTTATATGTCACATTTGAGGATGGTAATCCAATATACGATGTTGGTCAACCATCATCCTCAACCACACCTCACCATGCATACCATTTTCAAACACAAAACACTTATTCTTTTCAAAATTATGAATCTTACCAACCTGAACCAAACCAAACCGAACCAAACCATACTTTGAACAGGCCGAAACATCTAAACCTGAACCATCTCAACAAGAACCATCTCAACTTGAACCTTATATTCCACTAGGTGATATGGCTGATTTTGATTAACAAGAAATAAGTGAGGAGAGTGAAGAAGAAACATACTTTGACGAGGATGAGGAAGAGAATTGTAAAACCCCGATTTTTAACAACTTGAGTGTTTTATTTTCTTTCAAAAATCAACTAATGAAATACCAAAGCGTAACACAAACGACAATTGTTATAATTAATTACATCATAATTATAACAAACTGAAATAGTTTTGAGACGATAAACCAAAATATCCAAATATAAAATACCCCGGTGCTATGAGACCTATCAAATGTCGCTCATACCCCTGGGGTATTCTCGGCAGACACATGTACAAGTACTGCTCCAAGAAATACTAATCCCCCATGGTCACGTCAAAAAAATGGAACATGGACCCACCAAGATAGAAGTCATCTGACCGTATAAGTATAGTTACAATCATCCTAAAATGAAATAAGTACAACCACCAAAAGAAAGATATCAAGTCCCTATACTACAAAACTAATCTGATCATACTCTAGCAACTACAATAATATGGGTGACCTCCACACACTCCACAAGTCCCGTCTAACGCAGCATCCATCTTCGAGGTAACCTCATCCTCATCAACATCCATAGACAGATCGCTCTCTTCAGAAGTCAGATCCACCCACGAGATAGGTGGCTTCGGCAGCGCCGAGATCTCAAAACAGTCTGCTACTTTAGTGGCAGTCGGTAAAGGATCATTCACTGGAAGAGGAAACTCTGACTCGGCCCGCCTAGATGGCCCTACAATCTCTCGCTCCATGGGCATCGACCCCTTATCCTTTCTGTCAGTCCCTGGTCCAACCACTGTATCCTCAGCTCCCACGGCGGCCTCTGCCTCCATTCTAACTGAGGAGTCCTTCGCATCTTCCCAAGCTCCACTCATCCCAAGCACTAATCTGGAAGGTACCAAATAATCGATCTTCTCGCGAGTGAGTTCCACAAGAAATACTGCCCCTGCTTTCGTACTAGTCCTCACTACCCTCCCCGTATAAGTGGTCGTGCTTGAGATGGGGTCATATACCCAAGCAGTCGACGAGTCTCAATTAGGGAAGTCTAACGACGTCTCCGCCGTCAAGGTAACAGTCGGTGGAATGAACTCGGGTATCATCTAAGGACAAAGCCCAAATTTCCACAATAATTGTAAAGGGTCACCAACCGAAATTCACAAATAACACTTAGCAAAATTCTTATATTTTCAAATGCTCAAAAGAACCTTTCGTTTTAGCATACTCCTCGAAAGGGTTTTCATATGTCCAAAAATGCATAAACAATGTTGAAAAATGAAGTTTTAACAAATTGCACTATCGTAGCCAAATACAACAGAGAAAATGCAGATTTTCAATTCTAAAATAGCTCTGAATCAATCAACAATTCGAATATTCATTAAATCAATTATGAACACATAATTACATCAAAACTTAATCAACCCAACTTCACACATCAAAGCAATTACGACAAATCACAACAACAACCGAATATGTATATACAATCATCATAGTATAACAAACATAACTCGCATGCCAAACACTCTAATGCAATGCGTATATGCCAAAATGCATGATTCCAGAATTCCAAACCAAAACCCTCCTCGAAGGGCACAAATCATAATTGTACAGCCTCTCATAGACCAATACTAATTACCAAGGTGCAATCTCTCACGGATCATCACGATTTACTAGCATGCAGTCTCTCACAGACCAGCACGACATACAAGAGTGCAGTCGCTCACAGACCATCACAATTTACTAGCATGCAGTCTCTCACAAACCAACACGATTTTCTAGAGTGCAATCGCTCACAGATCAGCACATTCTAGAGTGCAATCTCTCACATATCAACACAACGCGACAATCCCTGCAATGATAAGATGAACCAACAATTCACATGGCATCATCTTGTGGCCCATCATGGTCACCACTATCACCATGGCCCCATCGCGGTCACCATGTACTATGAAATGCATGAGCATACTCTAACTTTTTTCACTATAATCATTAAGTAAGTGCCGCTATTAAAAGATTCCCCATTATTAATACTCATTTAACACTATTTATTCACACCAATTTTCAAATACAACACAGAGCATACTCAAACATATTTATTCACACCAATTTTAATTTCCACAAACACACATAAATCATCTTTCTAAATTCAATCCACACATAAATTGAATTAAATTCATTTTCCACCAACCCACGCATAAATTGAATTAAATTCTTTTTCCACCAATCCACACATAAAATTTTTACTCAAAAATTCATAATATTAATTATGATCACCTCAATTTCACAAAACACGAGTCACTATAATTTTCAAACGTTAATCCCTCGTAACAATACTCAGTATTTTTAATTTTTTTACAAAAAAAAAAAAATAAAGAAAAGACAATAATTATCACAAGGATGTGATAAGAGTCCAAACCAAGCAGAATTTCAAAAGGTCTTCAAAATCTACGACACTACTTGGAAAGTCCAATAACATTCAAAGCCTTCAGCAAGTTAAACAATGAGTATTTGCTCATCTTCTATAATCTGAATAGAAGTGTTGTAATGATAATACACATCTCACAAAGGGGGTGGTTAACTAAAGATAAATGAACCCAAAAAACTTTACAACCACTGATCCAAGATTATGCCACTTGAAAATTCTAAAAGTGAAAGAGAAATTAAGGTGGAACTTTGTCGTAAGTCAAATCATGTGATGCAGACAATATATACTATAAATTTGGTGCCAAAGAATAAATGAGGATGACTAACACATGATATGAACACCTAAAAACAACACAAAAAAAGCACAGTTCCAACGAGTTCTTCATAAATATACGCCAAACCAAAAAATGGACAAAAGTTTCAAGAATGACAACCGACTGGGTGAGAAAGTTGCACACATTCAAGCTCTAGAGAAACTCAAGTGAGAAAAATCACAATAAATATCGCAAAATTAGCTTAGATGCAATTGTTTTTCTTTTTGGTATTTAACATTAAGCATTATTCTCTATAAGTGCCTTAGATAACCGAAGAAAACACACAAATCATACAATTTGAATTACTCCAATAATATCACTATTCCTAATTTTCCTAAACTCATATAAATCACATCTCCAAAAGTTCATAATAATCGTTTCGAACACATAAATCACACCAACCGTAAATCACCACAAACTACATTAATATATCAGAGTTCTCCCCACCGCTAACTCGGTGCCAACGGTCTCGATTCCTTTTCGAGACTCAAGGAGCTAACTACATAAATATGAATATTTATAACAATTTGTTCTCCATAAAACTAATCCAAACATAACAAAATTCTTAAAATTAAATATTTCTCACACACCAAACTTTTAAAATCAAATAATCTATATTATTTACTTAAACTAAATAAAACGAATATTGTCCAAATTTCACATTCACATACTCGACTATTAAAGCACCGAAATATTTGAGTTAATAAAATACTATAAACTTTTTTTTTAAACTCGATCAAAGAGTAATTAAAAGAGTAACATTTTAAACTCTGACCATTGTTAATTTCAATCTATCTATTTGCTCAAACTCTTTAACTTAGTTAAAATTTAAACTTTTTCACAACTTTAACAACTCTAAATTTTTCGTAAAATTTCAACTTCAGTTCAAACTCATTTATTTGAAAATAACTCTTTACGTTACTCAAACACATCAAATTTAATCACTACACATATAAATCACATTAAATTCATTTTCTGCAAATCCACACTTCAAATACATCAAATTTCTTTTCCACAAAATCATAAATAATGTCCTAAATACAAACTAAAAGTTTGGAAGGAGCCCTTACCTTAATGTTAGCTCTAACACGCGATTACGGTACCGTAATTAATTCTGGTAAAATTTAAGTTTGTGACGTCGCGTCGAAAACTAGCCCACTAGCACCGCAGCGTGACAATGAGCAACTTTCTCTTCTGTCACTTCTCGAATGGAAGCTTAGATCTAGTAAATATATGGCGGTTTGTGTTTTATGGTTTTAGTTTTGTTTTTGGAAAACAAAGGAAAAAAGAAGAAGATCGAAGCCTTGCTTTCTGTTTCTCTCTCTGTTTGCTTGCTTTCTTATCTATATATATACATATATTACTTTATATATATATATATACTTAAACTAATAATATATATATATATATATATATATATATATATGTATTATTAAAACCAAACCACAAATATCTAAAAATATTTAGATATTTTATAAAATTACCATTTCACCCATCACTTCCCAAACCATTTTTTGTTAAAAATATCATCTCTCGTCGCAACTCAGTTGACAGATACAATTTTCAGCAACCCGAGGTATTTTTAACAAAATTGTCTGGTATTAAATTCTTCATAACGTAAATAAATAAAACTATTGCTCGACAAATAATTTAGTTGGGGATCCAAAAATATTTTTGGCATTAAATTCACAAAATACCAAAATTCAATAATTTGGCTAAAAAGCCTCAGAGTTCAACACTAAAATACCCTAAAATTGCATAATTTACAATTTAAAAACTATGGGTCTTACAAGGATGATGACAATGGCGATGATCTAGAGCCAACACCTCATGTAATTAAAGCGACATACTATCCACCATTCCATATGCGAAATCTAAACTTGGATTATGTTTACCAATCCTCCGAATTTGATATGCCATCGAATGAACCACCTCCATTAGATACATCTCTTGAGATTGGAATGAAGTTTAATAGCAAACCAGATTGTCAACTTGCAATTAAGCATGATCATATATAACACTCCCTCAATTACCGTATAGTGCAATCTAATCAATACAGGTATGTAATTAAATGTTTGAATCCACAATGCTTGTTCAAATGCAGGTCTTCGTTAAGCCAAAAAGTAAGTAATGGATGATTGGTCGTTTGAAGGGGCCCCACAATTGCGGAAATTCCTCTATGTCACAAGATCATACCAAGCTTGACTCTAACATCATATGCGAAAGCATAAAGTCACTTTTGAAAACTGATCCATCAATTAAAGTGAAGGTGATCGTTGCACATATTTGGAAACAATACAACTACATAATCATCTATAGAAAGACATGGATAGCAAAAAACAAAGTTATTGAAACGATTTATGGGATCTGGGAAAAGTCTTACAATGACCTTCCAAGGTGGTTGTTGGCTATGCAAAAATTTCTTCCAGGAACTATTATGGAAATGAAAGTATCACTTGCATATTATGATAATACTCTATTACAGGGGTCAAAAATTTTCAAACGACTATTCTGGGCTTTCCCTCCGTGCATGTCTGGGTTTAAATTTTGTAAACCATTTGTCTCAGTGGATGGAACTTGGATGTACGACAAATACAAGGGGACTCTTTTGCTTGCTATTAAATAAGATGGAAACAAAAATACACTTCTCATTGCCTATGCACTTGTGGAAGGTGAGACAGGGGTGCTTGGAGATTTTTTTGAAAAATCTAAGAAGGTATGTAACACCACAAGTCGACGTTTGTTTGATTTCAGATAGACATGAATCCATTAAAAATGCTTATAATAATACAGATAATGGTTGGCATGATCCTCCGTCAACACATGTGTACTGCATCAGGCGCATTGCAAAAAATTTCATGAAAGAGTTCAAGGACAAGGAACTTCAAAGAAAACTTATTTGTATGAGTAATGATCTAATTCTTCTTAGTATATTTTTCACTTATCACTTTATCATATTTGATAATTTTTACATCATTTCGAATAGAAATATGCATTAAATGAACCATCATTCAAATATTACTGCAGTGAAATCAAGATAACAAATCTAGAGGCTTTAAGATGGATCAATAATATCCCCTCAGAACAATGGACTATGGCTTATTCTCAAGATCGACGATGGGGACACATGGCAACAAACATTTCCGAGTCAATCAACACAGTGCTCAAGGGTACACGCAATCTCCCTATCACTACTTTGGTACAATCAACATACTACAGTTTGAGAGTTTTATATGTAGAAAGGGGACAAAAGCATTAGACATCATTAGTTTATGGTCGAGTATAACAGACGATTGCATGGACAAGATTAAATATGAAGTTGGTAAATCTAATACTCACCAAGTCATGCAATTCGACTGAAATCATTATTCTTTCAAGGTGCATGAAACAGTAAACCCAAGAGAGGTGCGACCAATTGGTCATTTTGAAGTCAACCTTTAAAGAAAATGGTGTGATTGTGGAAAATTTTAGGCTATACATGTTCTTTATTCACATGTCATAGCTGCATGTTCTTACCTAAGTTAGGGAGTGAGGAAGATATACATGTTATTTCAATGAGAGGATTTTAAAATCATAAGTATTCTGATAAAAAAATAAAAATAAAAATAAAATAATAGTAATAATAATAATAATTGTAGTCTAAATTTTGTAGGTATATATAGTAAAATATTCTGAAATTTAGAATTTAGAGTTGATTATTATGTTGCCTATGGTTTCATTATGGGCCACTTAATTCTATTGGCGTGATTTAATATGTGATTAATTTTTATACATATGTGATTGTTATTTTTTTTTTTTACAAAAGTAGCTGAGTATTACTAACAATACACATGAATACATTATGTAATATAGATGAAATACAATCATGCACTAAATGCTTTATTGTTAATGCATCAATTTTATTTTTTATGAAAGATTTGTAGTTTTAAAATTAATATATTAAATTACAAATGAATGAGAGAAAAAGGTTAATGTGAGAATGTTGTGGAGGAAAAATATTATAAAATTGGTCTCTTTTATTCTTATTATAGATTTAAAATCATTCATATTGGGCCTTCCATGGCCTAAGCAACTAGTTCATATTGATTGCACTTTTGTTCAGCTCAGTAGTAGACGAACATCGATGAAGAAAATATTAACATTATAGATGACGTTATTGAACATCAAAACACACAATTAGTCGATTCAATTGATGTATTTACCACTTGCAAGGTAAGTTATTTAATTTTCTTCTTGTAATTTTATAGAACAATAGTTCATAATGTTATTATTTATGTATTTATTTATTTTTACAAGTGTTTGCTGCAAGGGATGATTTGATAAAATGAGCAAGGAAAGATGGGAGAGAAAATGGTGATGTTGTTGTCATCTATAGGTATGAAACACTCACAATATGATCAAGTACAAAGACAAAGCTAATTCTTAGTTGTGAAAAAAGTGACAAATATATAACTTGGAAAAATCGTACACCTATAAGGCGTACATGTATCAAAAAATGAGAGTGCCCGTTTAAATTGAGAGGAATACCTTTAAAATATGGTGAATGATGAAAATTGCATGTAGAATATGAAGAGAAAAAAAAAACAAGAAAGAGAAGTTTGAATTGTGTTTTTTTTAAGGTTTTAATTTTTTTTTTAAAACAAATAAAAAAAATGTAATAAAAAAAACAACTAAAGAGATAAAAGGAGGAAACACAAATTAAGTTATCTTGGTTGACCATCAATATGACAGCTACATCTAGTCCTTTCACCCTAAAAAGATTTAATCCACTAATCATAATCACCAAAAGTATCACACGTCCATTGAACACCTACAAGTCAATCAAATTGTGTTCAAGTCTTCTCTATTATCAATGAAAAGAGGAAGAAGAGAGACAACCACACTAGGGTTTCATAACATAGAATAAACCAAACTTAAGTTAATAGGGTTACAATAAGTATATATACAGGAGAATAAAAATGTCTAAAATACCCTTACTACTAATATATAAGAACATTATCTAACATCTCCCCTCAAACTCACGATGCATTAACATGGAGCATTGAGAGTTTGTCAACTAAAAAACGAAAATGTTTAATGAAATGCATCTTTGTGAACAAATCAACAATCTGTAAAGATGAGGAGACAAACGGTAGAGTAATGGTTCTATGCTGAAGATGATGACGAGTAAGATGACAATCAATCTCAATGTGTTTGGTGCGTTCATGGAAGACCTAATTGTGAGCAATTTGAATAACACTCTTGCAATCGCATTGCATCAGAGTTGGCTTAGAAAGAGAGATACCCATATCAGAAAAAAGCCAATGCAATCAAATTATTTCAACGGTAGTGGATGTCATAGCACAATACTCAACTTCTGTAGAGGAGCGAAAGACAATGTCCTATTTCTTACTCTTCCAATAAATAAGAGAGTCTCCAAGAAAGATACAAAATCATGTGGTAGATTTATGATTTATGGTGTCACCGGCCCAATCAGCATCAAAATAAGCTCGTAACTCCAATGAGGATGACGATGGAAGAGAAGGCTTTGAAATTGAGTTCCTCAAAGATAACGAAGAATCTGAAGAACTGCTGCCCAATGTAGTGTAGTAGGAGAGACAACAAACTGACTAACAACATGAACAACATAAGCAATGTCAGGTCTGGTAATCGTGAGATACACTAAGCTGCCAACCAAAGTACGATACAAAGTGCAATTTGGTAAAATAACACCATCAGAGGGAACATATTTCACATTCAACTCAAGAGGAGTATCTGCTGCTCTAGTATCAGAAATACGAGCCAAGTCAAGAATGTTGGCAATGTACTTGGATTGAGAAAGAAGATAGTCTCTAGGAGAGTAGGCAACTTCAATCCCCAAGAAATAGCGAAGAGTTCTCAAGCCCTTCATCTCAAACTATTTGGCTAACTGCAATTTCAACTCATTGATTCCATTAACATCATCACTTGTAATAATCATATCATCAAGATAAGTGGTGGACCTTATAAACAATGCAGAATCATGTTCATTAGAGCGAAAACCAAGAGAAGTGATCACAATAGAGAATTTCTCAAACCAAGCTCGAAGAGCCTGTTTAAGACTATATAGAGCCTTTTTTAACTTACATACTTCCCCTTGATTATGAGAAACTCCTTGTGGAGGGACCATATAGACTTCTTCATGAAGCTCACCATTTAAAAAAGTATTTTTGACATCCATTTGGGAAATATGCCATTGACCAATAGATGTAACTACAATAAGAGTACAAATAACGGTCATCTTGGCTATAGGAGCAAAAGTTTCTTCATAATCCATACTATATTGTTAAGAGAAACCATTAGCAACAAGATGTGCTTTGTAGCGCTCAACTGACCCATCAAACTTAGTTTTGATCTTGTATACCCAACGAGACCCAATAACACGTTTTCCAGGAGGAAGATGTACTAATTCCCAAGTGTTAGTTTTGTGTAATGCAAATAATTCTTCTGCCATAGCCTGCTGCCAAAGAGGATCAAGAACAACCTCTTTATAGGAAGAAGGCACATATAAATTGTAAATAGAGGTTAAGAAAGAAGCAAACGAAGCTGAGTAAGTGGAATAGACAAAATCAGGTAATTGAGTAGACTTACGTTGACGAGAGGGGTAACGAGGAGGATCAACAATCGCAGAAGGTGGTTGGACAACCGAGGGGACAAGAGGGATGTCATCATGTGGAGTAGTAGTATTTGTCCTGCAATTCTCAACATTACAATCGCTAGAAGCGTTATCATTAGGACCAAACAGATCAATATGGGTTAGTTCAAAACTCTTAGTAATTTGAGAATTAGAGGAAACAGAGTAAAAATGGATGTGCTTAAGAAAAACAACATTACGAGATATATAATGTTTTCTTGCATGAGGATCATAACAATGATAACCCTATTGGCCACCCCCATAACCAAGAAAAACACACATGGCTGAACGAGAAGACAACTTATTGCACTCTACTTGAGGGTGAAGAACAAAACAAGTAGAACCAAAAACTTTCAAAGAATAGTAATCAGGGGTAGAAGCATGCAATTTTTCAAAGGGAGACAAACTTGATAAGATAGAGGATGAAACTCTATTAATAGCATGAACAACAGTAAAAACTACTTATCCCCAAAACTCACTAGGAACTAAAATGGACAACAAAAGGAAACGAGCAGTCTCTATAATATGACGGTGTTTCCTTTCAACAACTCCATTTTGTTGAGGAGTATCAGTACAAGATGTTTGGTGGAGAGTTCCATCATAAGCAAGTAATTCATAAAATTTATTAGAGGTATTTTCACCACCTAAATCACAACGAAAATACTTTATAACAGAAATATGTTGAGTTTTGACTATTGCACGAAACATATGATAAATGTCAAAAAATTCAGACCGATTTTTCATAAGATAAACCCAACAATAACGAGTGTAATCATCAATAGACGAAACATAATATCTAGATCCACCTATGGTGAGAACCGGTGATGGACCCCAAACATCAGAGTGAACTAAATCAAAGGGCGCATATGAAACATAAACACTTTTACTAAACGATAAAGCTAGAAGTTTAGTAAGTTTACAACCCCAATAATCTGAGATATCACAGGTTTGTAACTTTCCTAAGACTCTAGTAGAAGTCAAATATTTTAATCTAGAAGCAGAAACATGTCCAAGGCGAGAATGCCATAAATAAACACTAGAAGATAAGGAATTCAAGCGAAAACTAGATAATAAGTCAGCAATAGTTGTTGAGGCTGCAATATCTAGGAGTCGTAGGTCATCCAAAACATTAAGTCCCTCATGTCTATGACCTGTCCCAATCAGCTTCCCGGAATATGGATCCTTCACACAACAAGAAGTGGAAAAAAACATAACCGAATAACCATGATCCCATATTTGACTAACAAAAGTAAGACTCAAAGTAAGATTAGAAATATAATAAACATCAGAAAGAGACATGTTAGATGTGGAGACAGAACCAATGCCTGTTATTGGCATAGGAGTGCCATCAGCAGTCATTACCGACACAGACAAACAAGTTTCACAAACACAAGATTTATCATTGTATGTCATATGATGAGATGCTCCCGAATCAAGAATCTGTATGGAAAGAGATATACCTGACATACCAGAGGATTTCAAACCTTTAGAAGAGGTGGCATACATGGCATGTGATTGAGTGACAATAAATTTTTGAAGTTGTTATGCAATATCAGATATTTGGGAAGCAGTCTCAAATGAGTATACAAAATCAAAACTAGAGCTAATGGTAGCAGGAGCAGAAGCAACAACATTGGATGATGGCCCCCTAAAATTCTTCTTATGTGCTCTCCCCAATTTCGGACAATGTATTTTCTAATGTACTTGAAGAGAATCATCTTAGCACCAACCATAACAAATAATGGCAGGAAAATACGACAAACACAATCATTGAGACAAAATAAATTAAAGATAATCTGGTACTATGCGAGTATAATTTCTCCCCATACAGACGTTGTTTTGCCGATCCGATCGTTGAATACGAATACCTGAATATTGTGAACCTGCTGTCCAAAAATCAGTCTGATCCAATAGTTAACGAATGTGCAATCTATATTTTTGTAAGACTGATTTAACAAAATCGGGAATAGGGTTACTCTTCTCTTTGCTCTTTTAGTGGTTGCCTTTCCTATCAAAATAGTCTCTCTCCCTCTTCTTTATAGTAGATCCCAAAATCAACCAAAGCTCTTTGATACCATGTTAACAATGAAAAAAGGAAGAAGAGAGACAACCACTGTAGGATTTCATAACATAAAATGAACCAAATTTAAGTTAATAGGGTTACAATGAGAATATATACATGAGAATAAAAATATCTAAAATACCCTTACTACTAATATGTAATAACATTATCTAACATTCTCAATCTTCTTACTTAGTACATTCAAGTTGTTGAAGATAACAACCAATACTGGGCTAAGTTACAGAGATTGTTTAAAATGTTTTTCCTGCATAACTCTCAAAAGAGAAAGTTTACAAGGTATTCTCTCATAATATATTTGAGGTTTCTCAACACTTAGAACTAATACAAGAATTTTCACGAGTTGTTGTATATGACGACAATAGGTTTTTCGTATGTCTATATATTGCAGTAAAGATCACAAGTCCTTTTATAGAGACTTCAAAGTTATTAGAGTTTCCGACTGTTGTTGTGAATACATGAAATCTACATGTAAAATAATGACTCACAACAAATCTTCAGATATCTTGAATCAACATTTAAGAACTTCTCTAAACTTGTTTTCATAATTGACTCATCGTATCTTGATAGAAACGATAGGAAATACAAAGGATGTCATGCGTTTCTTCAATCATATGGTAAATCCCAACTTTGATGAGTAGAGATGTTGAGTTCTATAGAGTTACGGGCTCAAATGTTTGACTTAACAAACTAGACTTTTTTTATTATAGGGTTGACTTGATGCATTAACCAAACAACCAACTAGTTTGTCATAATTATTAGATGCAGAATTATCAAAGTGACCTTGTAATATTAGATTCAACAGATGCACGTTGAGAACACATTTATTAGAGTCATACACATTTTTAATAGATTTTTCAGAGCACTGACTTGATTTCCTTGTTTCTCTTTTCTATTTATTAGAGAATGCAACATAAAGTCTTTAAAGTTCATGATAAAGGGTATGCACACTTAAAAATGAATTCATTAGCGTAATAAATTATTTCTACAAAATAACTAAGGGTCATTGTTCTTCAAAGTAACTTGGTTCTAACAATATCCTCATTTTTTATGAAGACAAACATTTACTTTTGGAAATAATGTTTGTTTGTAATAATATATAT
>JBBPBT010001050.1:924766-980545 GCA_037974875.1 Cicer bijugum
TAATGCAAATTTTATCAGATTCATAACTAAAATATTCAAATACACTCATATTTTCATCGCCAACAACATCAAATAAAGAATAAAAATATGAGTTTATTTCAAGATTTAAGTTATGAATTTGATTAAATTTGTATTTTATTGATGATGATTATCAATTTTATGAGTTTTGGTTGAATAATTTGATGATTTTTTTGAATTTTTTTTTAAAAAGGACAACAATGTCGACATTTTAAAACATAAAATATCAAATTGTCACTTAAAATTAAAATAAAGGACCAACTCGAGAAAAACAAAAGATAAAGGACTAAAACGTTACTTGAAATTAAGTTAAGAGACCACCGATGTAATTTAGCCTATAAAATATTTAGATAGTATTGCACCGCTCAATAATGTTTACTACATACATATTTTAAAAAATTCGTTGCATTGAAAATTTGAATCATATAAATCATTTTTAAATTATAAATATATATATATATATATTTAAAACTGTTTGAATTTTATTGAGTTGTGATTATATTAATGACTTCTAATAAAAGCGATTAAATCATTAATTTTAACAAATTCAAAAGTTAATTCTAAACTTGAACATAGTATTAAAAAGTTAATGCTAAAAATAAATATCCTCCTTAAATTTTATTCGATAAATAAATACTCAATTTCATTAATTTATTTACTTCAAATTCAAATTATTTCCATGAATTTTAAAGTTTAAACACAATAAATATTTACAATTTCATCTACTAATAATTTTAGTTTAATAAAACTAAAAAAATATAGAATTTTCAAAAGTGAAAGTTGTAAATAGAGGAAGGGCTAATTAACTCCTTAAACACCCAACGACAACAAAATTAGACACCGACAATAGTAGCTGTGGCTACAAAATTATTTTACGTATATAATCATTGTAATAGTCTCGAAGTCTCAAATACGAAGAAAATTGGCAACAAACTTTTATTAAAATAATTAAGAAAAAAATATTATTACAACTTATTTTTAAAGAGATTTAAACTTCGAGGTTACAAAATGAGTCTCTTACTACTGAAATGACACTTAATAGACAATAAATTAGTGATAAGACAAATCACGAAGGATGGTGCTACTTTCATACCAATACCAAGTTGAAGTAATAGGAATTTTTAAATATAGAGAAAAGATAAAGATTAAATACTTTGATTTAGCAATATAAAAAACTGTTGATGTAGAATCTGTTATATAATTTTTGCAACTAATATTTAAAACTAACATTCTGACACATTGCAAGTGGGCGAAAAACAACGGGCGAGGTAAAAATCAAACTTGTATCCGTCATGTTCAGCAGAAATCAATGATCATATACAACAGCCTTCCTTCATTATCAACAATAAAACCTTCACTCAGATCCCATAGTCACATAGCTATAAATCCCTTGAGTGCACTGAATCCAAATCTGACACTTTCTTGATGCTGCAAATGATAATAAAATCCAGAGGTTTTATAACCAATTCAGAATTTGGATATAAAAAAAAATCCAGAAATAAATACTTTAAAGGTTTCAGAATTGATGAAATATATGAAGTGGCAGTATCTTTTTGCTACAGCTAATGTTTGATCAAACTGTGGCATGAACTTGCTATAAATTGATAGTCCAGATTCTAAAAACTAATCAAGTATCACACTGGTCAAAAGATGTTGCATACAGTATCTACACAAGGATATGATTCGCATTAGAAAGTATTACAATAAGAAAATTTACAAATTTATGCCATGGTTACATTTGTAAAAAATATACAACTTTGCTTACATGCAATGCAAAAATAATTTAATACCAACAAAAAATGGCCTTATCAAGGCATCGTTTACCAAGAAAAGGAGAAGGTTTGTGAATTACCAAGAGCAGAATATTTGCATATTTTCCCAGTTTCCAAGCTCTAATTTGGTATTGTTGAAGATAAAATTTTCCCCTCAACACGTGTCTTCTTGCTTGAGCTTCAAGAAAAAAATCAGCATTATCTCACACCCTTATCGACCAATTTTTCGTACTTCCTCCCCTCGTGCATTTGACAAACAAATATTTGACCCTATTAAGGTATCTGAAGTGTCTACTTTTGTTCCTCGTATTCATTTTGTTTAAGAGCAGCATGAGTGACTGGTTTGTGAAGGCTACCAACAAGTGCAGCAAAAACTCTATCATCAGGTGTTAGGCCCTTTCTCATCATCTCATCATACAAGTTAAAAGCTTCATCCGATCTCCCGTCTTTGGATAAACCTGAAATAATTGATGTATACGTTGCAACGGTTCCAGTTATGCCCTTTAATCCCATCTCATTGAAAAGTTTAAGTGCCTCATCTACCCTGCCAACAATACATTCCCCATGTATTAGTGATGAATATGTATACACATCTGGCACTAACCCTTTGTTTACCATTTCAGATTTTATCGAATGCGCTTGCTTCACTTTTTCTTTCTTGCAATATGCATCGATTAGAGTGTTATAAGTAACAACATTAGGCACTTCTCCCTTTTTCTCCATATCCCTAAAGATCCTCTCAGCTTCTGCAAGGTTTCCTTCCTTGCTATATATCTCGACAAACGTAGTGAATGTCACAACATTTGGTTCGACTCCTTGCTCTACCATTGAGTTTAAAGTCTGCTTCGCTTCATCGTACCTATGCAATTTACAAAGACCACTAGCAAGAATATTGTACGTAAACACATCTGCGTTGAATCCTTTCCTTTCCATGATTCCTTGCAGCCTTGAAGCTTCATCCATCATTCCTCTTTTGGAGTAACCATCCATCATTGTGTTAAAAATTACTATATTTAGGTCGACTCCCTTACTTTGCATCTCCTCCAACAAGATTTCTGCAGCTTCCATTTGACCTGCTTTGCACACACCACCAATCAAAGCGTTGTAAGTATGCGCATTAGGAGCAATGTCTCTCTGAGACATTTCATCAAACAAATCAAAGGCCCTTTTCATATTTCCTAACCTACAATTCCAACTTATCATCGATGAATAGACATAAACATCCATTTCTACATTTCTGTCACGCATTTCCTTGAATATCTTTTCAGCTTCACCAATATCACCAGAACTTGAATACCACTGAATCAAAATACTATATGTAGCCACACTTCGAACAACTCCCTCCTTCTCCATCAACCTCAGTATCTCATCAACTCCCTTTCGATCCTTTCTTCCAACATACGCATTCAACAATGTATTGTATGTAAACACAGTCGGTTTCACGATACTTTTCCCCACCATCTCATCTACCAACTCCTTAGCTTTCTCAACATCTCCACTCCTACACAACACATCAACCACAAGTGTCAAAGATTGAACCCTAATTTCAATACTATCCGACTCAACCATTCGACGAAAGAACCTAAGACACAAATCAACCTCACCAAATTTCTTCAAAGCAAGCAAAAGCACAAAGCAAGACCTCTCCTCAATCACCAACCCTTTTTCTTCCACATAATCATAAACCCTAAATGCCTCTTGAAACAACCTATTATCAGAACAAACCCTAAACAACATGTCACAAAGCTTCTCAACAAAATGTGGCTCAAATTCATCAACCAAACCAACAATACCCGAAACCGGACAACCAAATTCTGAATCATTAACCACAGAATTCAAAATAGTCTTCATGGAAGCGAATTTCCGAGCTTGGAAGAGTCTCGAAAGGAGAATCAAATGGGAATTTAGGTCAGGTTTGAGTGAAATGTTGGAATGTTGGGTTTTAAGGAAATGGAAAAAGGATAAACAGGAATGAGGTGGGAGAATAGGGTTTGAAAGAACACGGTAAGTAACATGGGGGGTGATGCAGGAGATCATTGAGTGAAGTTCTGTATTATTGGATTCGAAATAGTTTGGGGTTTTTGAATTGATGAGGTTTTGAGTAATCTTATGAGCAAGTTCATGTTGTTGTTGTTGGTTTGAAGGAAAAGACACAGTTTTGTTGATGATTCTGAAAAGGGTCTTTTGGGAACACATTGTGTTTTGTTTCATAGGATACTTAAGAAAGGGGGTATTCAAAAATTGGGTGGAGAAGGGTTGAGATAGTTACACAGCCTTTGTGTGTGGCTATTGATGGTTTATTCAATCCTAGAGAGTTTGTGAGATGCAAAGCGTGTTAAGGATGAAGAAGCAGAGTTTCAGCGGCTTTTTTATTGTTATGTCATGAAAAATTAAGAAAGAGGGTATTGAAAAATTCGGTGGAGAAGGGTTGAGATGGTTACACAGACTTTTTGTGTGTGTGTGGCTATTGATGGTTTATTCAATCCTAGAGAGTTTATGAGATGCAAAGCGTGTTGAGGATGAAGAAGCAGAGTTTCAGTATTCACAGAATCACATTTTCTATTTCACTTCCCTCCTTCTCCTTTCTCTCTCTTCGCAAAACCCCATCTCTCCCTTCTTTCTCTTTTTTTATTTTATTTTATTTATTTATTTATTTATTTTTTTTTCATTCCTTCGCTTAACTTCTTCTCACTCCACTACTTCCACTACTTGAACACTCAACCCTTGAAAGAAATTTGAGATCTCTAAGAGTATAATTTTTTATACTCCTATAATTAATATTGGATATGATTTTTGGGGGTTAGGGTTAGTGAGTCAAGGAATGATAAAAATATTCATTTTTCAAAAGCTGTTTATTGAGACTTTTTGAGATAAATACACAACTCTAAAGCTAATAAGAATCTCTAGAAACATGTAGTTTTGATTATAAATCTTATTTTGTGCTTAGAGTATATTTAAATGATTTTTATGGTTTCCTATAGTTACCTAAACTTTAGAATAATTTTTCTAAAGTCTTCACAATATTTTTGATATTCAGATTCGTCTGTTGAGGTCCTGTCGGATACTCTGAGAGTTGTTGGAGAACAAACGCAATCAATTATCCGTAGTTGTGAGTAGACGGCGATCATCGTCATATATTTTTATGATGCTATAATTATTATTTTACTTGTTTTCTATATTAAAGTATTTATTGAAAAATTAAAAAATATAACTTTTGATTTTTTTTCTTCAATTTTATCCTTAATTATTTTCATGGTCTTTGTTATATAATATGTTAATAGTTTGACTTATTTATGAGTTATAAAGTATTTAAATATTGAATTGTTATACATTTGAATATGTTTTCAATGAGTTATGATGAAATCAGAAATGATTTTTTTTTACGTGTTTAGAAAATCATTGTTATAATTGTGAAATCGTTAAAGGTGGTAGGTGCACATAGTTACCTCGTTTTGATTAGCGGGAGTTACCCGTTAGATGGAGCCACCCCTATGAGAAATGTCATCCGTAGGAGGAGAGGGCTATTGACGAGATGTAAGCTCCCTAATTGATGGGTGATGATGCATTGCGGGATTGAGAGGAGAGGACTATCCGTTAGATGAAGTCATCCCTAAGAGAAAGACCACCCTTAGGAGGAAATGACTATCAATGAGATGAAGTAGCCTTTTGGTTATCAAGAATTTGTATTTTTACTTGTTTGATTGTCTATAATGATTTTAAGGTTGTTCATTTTGATTTTGCTTCACTATTAATTAAATTTTTAATGTTTCGATTTGAAAGACTAAATTCTAACTTTATTGATTTTATATGTGTATACTTTACTTGAGAATTATATATATTTGATATAACATTATTTAAGATAATTCCCACAAGATTACAAAACAATTTTCGTGCCTTTTTTGTATTTCGCTTCTAGTTGATGGTGATTGTTGTCTCATCACTAAGTCTTTGTGACTTACAATTTCATGTTGTTTATTTTTTTCTTCAGATTCACATGCAGTTGAGTAGAAAGTTGTTAGTAGATTCAATTTTCAATCATATTTATTTTGGTAGGTCTTTTTGATCGATGACCTTTTTTTTGTAAAGTCTATTGAGTCATGATGCAATTTGCAGCTATTTTGAGTCTAGAAAGTCTTTTGGGAGATGTATTGAATATTTATATTATGTTCTTTATATTATGAATGAATTGAAAGTTTAAACATGAATTTTACAAATTTGGAAACATTGAAGTTATAGAGGATACTAAGTCGAAATTTAAAAAATAAATTATATATTTTTTTTTTTGAAATGGTTATTGAGGACGATTTAGTTGCTTAATTGTTAAGTTAGTTGATAGGTTTGTCATCCTAGGAGTATAGCTTATTCGCTAGTCACAATGTTTAGTTTTTGGTTCATGACAAAATTGGTATCAGAGCTCGGTCGTAAGTCCAAAATAACTGCAAACATAGGGTGTTAATAGACTTTTGTTAGTAAATTATGTACCCGGGCACAACTTACTTGCAATGGCTATTAGCACTCTATGTGAGTCTTATCTGTTGTCCAAATATATGTTTAAATTCATCATCAATATATTTCCATATTTTCTTGTCGTCTTGTTCAATTTTTGATTAATGTTTCTTTGATTAGGCGAGAATGTCACCCTAGACTAGGAATCCTACTATATGGGAAATTGATGATGAGTCAATTGCCCAAGCCCAAGGCGCTCGTAAACGAGGTCGTGTTTTGATTCATGCTCAAAATAGGCGTAGAGCTAATGTTGGTGGACATGGCTAGGATGCCGATGTTGAGGTACCTAGAAGGAGGCGCGAAAATCCAACCATGGAAAAGTTTGCTCCTGGTCTGCAAGGATTAATCAAACGTGAGGGTGACAAAGGACATGAAAATTTCGATGGTCAATAAGAGGTTAAACAAGTTGAGCATTAGATGACGATTGCAACAAGGGGGATTGAGGTTACTTCTCCAGACTTCATGAAGCTTAAACCCCTATTTTTCTGAGTATAGCGCAACTAAGGACCCATAACAATTCATTGGTAGTCTAGAGAGGCTTTGGAGAGCATTGCGTTGTTCTAAGGTAAGATTAGTAGAATTGGCATCATTTCAGCTAATAGGCATGACACATGATTGGTTTGATATAGTGTCACGTGGTAGACAAGTGGGGTCACCTCCGGTAGCATGGAAAGAGTTCTCTTAGTTGTTCACGGCTCATTTTCTTCTAGAGAGTGTTAGAGATGGATTAGCTCATGAGTTTGAGAAATTGGAGCAAACCGATGGTATGACAGTTTCAGAGAATAGTGCTCATTTTACACAACTCTCTAGACACACTCCTTATCCTATCACTGAGGAGATGTGTGTCAAGAGGTTGATTAGAGGATTGGTGGCTTACTTATTTAGATATGTGGTTGGGTCAATTTGTTCTACTTTTTTTGAGGTTTAGAATTTGGCCCTTTAGATTGAGCAACGATAGAAGGAAAATAAGATAATAAACAAGATTCACAAAAACAAAGGGTTGAAGGATCTTACAGTAACAATTCGAATTGCGATGATGGACCTATGTTTGGTTATTAGAGGAAAAAAAGACTTGTGTCTCAAAGATGTGGTCATAGCGGGCAGTCTTCTGGGATAGTGCAGAGGCATATATCAGATTCTGAAGCAACATCACAGTCCACACATCCTTAGAGACATTCTGTTGTTTCAACTACACAATGTTCTATTTGTGGTAGGTTTCACTTTGGAAATTGGTCCATAGATGGTAATGGTAAGGTGTTCTATTAATGTGGCCAAGCAGGTTACATCAGGAGGGATTGTCATGTAGACAAGACTCATCCATCCTCTAGATATGCATCAGCACCAACAACTTTGGCATCTTCTCAGGATCATTCTGCATTTGTGCGACAAAGTGAAAATTCTTATGTTAGAGGTTCAAGAACATCTCAGTAGGGAGCTAGGGGATTTGGTGGTAGAGGTCATACACCAGTAGGAAAAGGTCAAGCTCGAGTGTTTGCTTTGACTCATAAGGATGCTCATACATCCAATGCAATAGTTACATGTATACTTTCTATTTGTTCGAGAGATGCTCATGTTTTATTTGATCTTGGAGCTACTCATTCTTTTGTATTCTAGTGGTTTGCTACTCGACTTGGTAAATGTTCATCTTCTTTAGAAGAGACTTTAGTTGTAGCTACACCTATTGGAGGAAATTTGTTTGCTAATTTGGTGTATCGTTCTCATGATATAACTATTGAGGGCAAGGTGTTGCTAGTAGATTTAGTAGTTATTGACTTGGTAGATTTTGATGTGATTTTGGGTATGGATTGGTTGGCTTTGCATCATGCCACTTTGGATTGTCATAACAAAGTTATGAAATTTAAGATACCGGGACGATCAATCTTCTCATTTCAAGAAGAACGTTGTTGGGTACCACATAACCAATCTCAGCCTTGAGAGCTAGAAAGTTAATGAGAAGAGGTTGTCAAGCGTTCTTAGCCTTGGTAAGGGATACAAAAGTTGCTGAAGAGAAATTGGAAAAAATTCTAGTAGCATGTGAATTTCCAGATGTTTTTCTAAAGAACTTCATGGGTTGCCACCTGATAGAGAGATTGAGATCTCTATAGACTTAATTCCTAACACTCATCATATATCCATACCTCCTTATCATATGATCCCAACATAACTTAAGGAGTTAAGGGAACGACTTCAAGATCTTTTTGGTAAAGGTTTTATTCGCCCAAGTTATTCTCCTTGGAGAGCATTAGTCTTATTTGTAAAGAAGAAAGATGGATCCATGCTACTATGTGTAGACTATAGACATTTGAATAAAGTAACTTTAAAGAATAAATATTTGTTACCCCGTATTGATGAGTTGTTTTACCAATTTCAAGTAGCTCAATGTTTTTCTAAGATTGATTTATGATCGGGGAATCACTAGTTGATGATTAAGGGGGATGATATAACAGAGACAACTTTCCGCACGCGTTATGAACATTATGAATTTTTGGTTATGTCCTTTGGGCTTACTAATGCCCCAACAACTTTTGTGGATTTGATGAATCTCATATTTAAATCCTTCTTGGATCAATTCATGATTGTGTTTATTGATGTTATCTTTGATTATTCCAAGAGTAAAAAAGAACACGAGCGACATTTGAGGTTGATTTTGCAAACTTTAAGAGATAAGCAATTATATTCAAAAGTCTCTAAATGTGTGTTTTGGTTGGATAATGTGGCATTTTTATGTCATGTCACACATAAGAGTGAAATAAGTGTTGATCCAAGTAAGGTGGAAGCAGTTCAAAATTGGCCCAGACCTACCACAATAAAGGAGATTCGGAGTTGTCTTGGTTTAGATGGATATTATCGACGTTTTGTGAAAGATTTCTCTAAAAGCGCACCTTCGTTGACAAGGTTGGCCTATAAGAAATTTGAGTTCGAATGTTCTGATGCATGTGAGGAAAGCTTTAAAAAATTAAACGAGTACTTGACTGTCAACACCTATTTTGGCACTACCCTATGTTCTGAAAGTTATGCAGTTTATTGTGATGCTTCTAGAGCTGGTCTCGGTTGTGTACTTTTGCAACCAAGTAAGGTTATTAGCCTATATATCTAGACAACTTAAGAGGCATGATGTAAACTATCACGCACATGATTTGGAAATGGCTGCAATGACTTTTGCCCTTAAGGTTTGGAGACACTATCTATATGGTGAAACTTGCGAGATTTATACCGATCATAATAAATATATCTTTCAACAACGAGATTTAAATTTAAGACAAAGAAGGTGATGGAGCTCTTGAAAGATTATGATTGCACAATCTTATGCCACCCATGGAAGGGAAATATTGTTGCAAATGCTTTGAGTAAGAGATCCATCGGCAATCTAGCTCATATAGTAGAAGTAATTAGGCGAATAGTTAAAGAATTTCAAGAAATTTTTGAAAGTGGAATTCAATTTGAACTTGATCATTTGAGGTTATGTTTAGTCCATGTACAAATTCTTCCAACCATAGTTGATGATATCAAAGAAGCTCAAGGTCAAGACCCATACTTGGTGAATATGGTAAAAAAAATGTTCCGAATGATAAAATTTTAGACTTTTTAGTTGATTCTGATGGCGTGCTGAGGTCGAAGTCTCGATTGTGTGTCCCAAATGTTGGTGGCTTAAGGAGGAAAATTTTAGAGGAGGTTCGTCATTCTTCTTATACTATTACCCAGGTTCTGATAAGATGTATCAAGACTTGAATTAATTGTTTTGGTGGAAGGGATGAAGAGAGACATAACATATTTTGCCTCTAAGTGCTTAGGATGTCAACAAGTAAAGACTGAGCACCAAAAGCCTGCAGGGTTACTTCAACCTGTTGAAATACATGAATGGGAGTGGGAAGGCATTGCTATCAATTTTATCACAAGATTACCACAAAACCAAAAAGGCTATGACTTAGTGTTGGTGATTATAGATCAATTGACTTAATTTGCACATTTTTTGGTTGTGAAGACTACTTATAATGCATCTCAATATGCTAAATTTTATTTAGATGAAATTGTCTCTTTGCATGGTGTACCGATGTCTATTATTTCTGATCGTGGGGCTTAGTTTACTGCTAAATTTTTGAAGTCATTCCAAACTTCATTAGGAACTCGTTTGAAGCTTAGCACGACTTTTCATCCTCAAACATATGGTCAGTCCGAAATGACTATAAATTTCTTAGAGGATATCCTTCGTGCTTGTGTTATGGATCTTGGAGGTAGTTGGGATTAACATTTGTCCTTGATGGAATTTGCATACAATAATAATTATCAATTTAGTATTCAGATGACTCTGTTTAAGGCTTTGTACGAAAGATGACGTAGGTCTCTAATATGACGGTTTGAAGTTGGAGAAGCTAAACTATCTAGTCCAGAGTTGATTCAAGATACCATTGAAATGGTTAAATTGATTCGAGATTGCTTAGCGACAACTCAAAGTAGACAAAAGTCTTATTCTGATAAGCGGCGTCGCCCCTTAGTGTTTTCAGTGGGAGAACATGTATTACTATGAGTTTCACCAATGAAAGGAGTTTTGCGGTTTGGTAAAAAGGGGAAACTAAGTCCAAGGTTCATTGAACCATTTGAAATTTTTGAAAGGGTCGAACCGGTAACATATCATTTGGCCCTTCCACTGGATCTTTCGGTAGTTCATCCAGTCTTTCATATTTCGAAGCTTCAAAAGTATCTTGACGACCCTTCTCATGTGGTTAATCATGAAGATGTTTAGTTAGCTAAGAGTCTCTCATATGTTGAACATCCGATAGCTATATTAGATCGCCAAGTGAGACGTTTACGTTCAAAAGATATCATTTCAGTAAAAGTTCTTTGGTGGTCCATCCGGTGAAGAAAGTACTTGGAAACCCGAAAAAGTGATCAATGCAAAGTACCCACACTTGTTTGAAACTCAAGGTCAGTATAGAAAAAAAATCAAATAAATTCGATGACAAATTTTTATAAAGGGATGAGATTGAAACGCCTCGTTTCGTTTCAAAAATAATAATAAAAAAGTAATTAATAGTAATAATAATAATAAATAATAAATAAAACAAACCAATCACCTCTACCTCACCTCACCTCATTTCCTATTTCCCTTCTCTCCTTCTTCTCTCTCTAAGCAAAACCCCATATCCCCTTTTTTTTGTTTTTTGTTTTCTCTTCTTTCCTTCTCCTTGCTTCTTATCACTCCACAATACTTAAATCATCAACCCTTAAAAGGAATTTGACATCCCCAAGAGCACCATTTATTATACTCCTACAAATAATATTGGTTATGATTTTTGGGGGCTATGTTTAGTGAGTCAAGGAAGGATAAGGGTACTCACTTCTCGAAATTTGCTTATTGAGACTCTTTTAGATAAATAAATAACTCTAAAGCTAGTAAGAACCAATAGAAAAATTTAGTTTTGTTTATAAATCTGATTTTGTGCTTAGAGTATATTTAAATGTTTTTTATGATTTCCTAGAGTTAGCTAAACTTTAGAATAATTTTTCTAAAGTCTTGTAAATATTTTTTATACTCAAATTTTTCAACTAAGGTCTGTTGACTAATGTGGGAGTTATTGGAGAATACATGTAGTTAATTCTCCAAAGTTGTGAGTAGACGACGATCATTGTCATATATTTTTATAAATACTATAATTATTATTTTACTTGTTTTCTATATTGAAGTATTTATTGAAAAATTCGGGAACACATTCTTTAAAATTATTTTCTTTAGATTTCATCCTTAATTATTTTCATGGTCTTTGTTATATTATTTGCTACTAGTTTGATTTATTTATGAGTTATAAAGTATTTAAACATTTAATTTTATACCGTTGAATATGTTTTTCCACGAGTTATGGTGAAATGATAAATGATTTTTTTTTTACGTGTTCGGAAAATCATTTTTATAATTGTGAAATCGTTAACGACGGTAGGTGCACCTAGTTACCTCGTTTTGATTAGGGAGAGTTACCCCTTAGATGGAGTCACACCTATGAGAAATATCATCCGTAGGAGGAGAGAGCTATTGTGAGACCCATAATTTTAAAGTGTACTTTATGTATTGTAGCGTATTTTTGGTATTGAACTTAGAGGCTTTTTAGCCAAAGTTATTAACATTTTGGAGTTTATATGACCAAGAAGATATTTTGATGCCCGATTAGAATTACTCGTCGATAAATAAATTAAATTAACTGTAGAGAATCCTTCACGAAGAATTTAATGCATTATGGGTAAACTGGTAAATTTAATAAATATCTAGATTTGGAGATATTTGTTAAAAATAATTAATATATATATATATATATATAAAGAAAAGGAAAGGAAGGAAATAGAAAGAAAAGAAATAGAAAGGAAGGAAAAAGAAAGAAAGGAAAAGAGAAGGAAAGAAAGAAATCATTTTCCCTCCCCTTCCTCACTGCCTCGCGTGAACCATTTTCTCCCTCCCTCCATTTTCGTTTTCTTTGCTTCCTTTTCCTCAAGAATAGAAACCCAAGGCTTAGTGGGTAAGAAAGCAAGGATTTCTCAACTTCACACTTCCTCTTTGATTCGAAAACGAAGAAAAACGGAGTTAGGGATTTCAAAACCGTCAAACACAAACCTTCCCATTTCATCTAGATCTAAGCTTCGTTTCGCAAAGAGATAGAAGGGAAAGTTGCTCACTACCACGCTACGGTGCTAGAGGACCAACTTTGGAAGCGGCGTTGCTAGCGGAGATTTTACCGAATTTGCTCGCGGTACTGTAATCGCACGTTACAGCTAACGTGAAGGTAAGGGCTCCTTCCAAACTTTTAGTTTGCATTTAGGGACTTACCTGTGGTTGTGTGGAAAAGAATTTGGTTAGGGTTAAAGTAATGTTTCGTGGAAAATGAATTTTAAACTCATTTATGTATGATTTTGAGTATGTGAAACTTGTTGTGTTTGAGTGATGGATTGTGTTGATTTGTGTTCGTTGTTTTGGATGTGTTCTTAATTGATATTGATGAAATTTGAGATGTGTTTTGTGTGGTTTGTGTGGAAAAATGATTTGGTGTGAATTATGAACTGAATGTGAAAGTATGTTTGAGTTTGTTCGGTGTGGAATGTGAAAACTATTAAGTTAAACGAGTATTAAGAATGGGGAATCTCTTAGTGTCTCGTTTACTTAATGTGAGTTTGTGAAAATCGTTAAGTTAAATGAGAATTAAGAATGTGGAATCTCTTAATGTCTCGTTTACTTAATGTTGTTTTGAAAATCGTTTAAGTTAACTGAGTGTTAAGAATGGGGAATCTCTTAATGTCTTAGTTACTTAATGTTGTTTGAAAATCGTTTAAGTTAACTGGGCGTTAAGAATGGGGAATCTCTTAATGTCTTGTTTACTTAATGTTTGTATTGGAAAACCGTTTAAGTTAAAAGAGTATTAAGAATGGGGAATCTCTTAATACTTATGTTTGCTTAATGTTTTGTTTTGAAAATCGTAAGTTAAATGAGTATTAAGAATGGGGAATCTCTTATTATCTGCGTTTACTTAATGTCGTCGTAAAAATGATTTTGTGGGGAAATGAATTATTGTGTTTTGGCGTGAATTGTGTAATAAATTTGTGAATATGTTTAAGTTTGTTCTGTGTGGGATTTGAAAACCATTAAGTTAAATAAGTATTAAGAATGGGGAATCTCTTAATGTCTTGTTTACTTAATGTGTGTTTGTTTGTTTGAAAATCGTTTAAGTTAACTGGGCATTAAGAATGGGGAATCTCTTAATGTCTCGGTTACTTAATGTTGTTTTGAAAATCGTTTAAGTTAACAGGGCGTTAAGAATGGGGAATCTCTTAATGTCCTGGTTACTTAAAGTTTGTTTTGAAAAATCGTTTTAAGTTAAATGAGAATTAAGAATGGGGAATCTCTTAATGTCTCGTTTACTTAATGTTTGTTTTGAAATTTGTTTAAGTTAAATAAGAATTAAGAATGGGGAATCTCTTAATGTCTTGTTTACTTATTGTTTGTTTTGAAAATCGCTTAAGTCAAATGAGTATTAAGAATGGGGAATCTCTTAATGACTCGTTTACTTAATGTTTGTTTAGTAAACCGTGCAGACCCGAGATAGGTGGCACCTTGGTAAACGGTACGGGCCCGTGATAGGCAGTACGTTTATGGTTTACGCTTTTTGGTAAGTTGTACAGACCCGTGATAGGTGGCACCTCGGTAAACAGTACAGACCCGTGATAGGTGGTACGTTTACAACTTATGTTTCTTGGTGAATTGTGTTTGTCCGTGAGAGACTGCACAGGTGTTTGTCCGTGAGAGACTACACCCTGGAAAATTGTGTTTGTCCGTGAGAGACTGCACAGGGGTTTGTCCGTGAGAGACTACGCCCTGGTGAATTGTGTTTGTCCGTGAGAGACTGCACAGGTGTTTGTCCGTGAGAGACTACACCCTGGTAAATTGTGAATTGTTGGTTCATTTTGTCCGTGTGAGTAATTGTATTATAAGTGTTAAGTGTTATGTTTTGGAATTTAGTGATAACATGTTGATTGCAATACCATTTCGAAACTCATGATGTTGTAGTAATTGTATTATAAGTGTTAAGTGTTATGTTTTGGAATTTGGTGATAACATGTTTGATTGCAATACTATTTCGAAACTCATGATGTTGTAGTAATTGTATTATAAGTGTTAAGTGTTATGTTTTGGAATTTGGTGATAACATGTTTGATTGCAATACTATTTCGAAACTCATGATGTTGTAGTGATTGCGTTATCAGTGTTGAGTGTTAAGATTTGGGATTATGTATGAATGTGATTGAGTTAGTTTATGAACTTTTGAAAGAATATACAGGGAAATTGATTTACCCAATCGATTTGATGAGTTACAGGGGCCCTGTTTTGCATGAAATCGATTTACCCAATCGGTTTTGTAAGTTGTGTTTCAAAATCATTTAAGAAATCAATTTGGTAAAACGATTAGATTCAATTGGATTCATGTCAGGGGCTTTGTCTTCCAAAAATCGATTTGCTCAATCGATTGGATTCAATACAAGGGCTCTGTCTGTCAGGAAATCGATTTACCCAATCGATTGAGTCAATCGATTTACCCAATCGATTGATTTAAGCCCAGAGTTCAGTTTTCACTAAAAACTTTCAGGAAATTGATTTCCCTAATCGATTGGCTTAGTGGAAAATCTTATTTTGAGTTAGATAATTGATTGCTCAATTGATTTATCAATGTTTTGGTGAGTTACGTATTACTTGATGGATTGAGAACTCTATTTGATTTCATTTATATTTGGCAAGCATTATATGAACTTTTTAGCATATGGAAAATCCTTTTAAGGTGCATGCTTAGTTGAGAGGATATTTTGTGCATTTAAAAACTTAAATGTTATGTGTTAACTGTTAATTTCGGTTGGTGACCCTTTACAACTATTGTGGAAATCTGGGCTTTGCCCTCAGATGAGAGCCAGGATGATCCTACCGGTTCGTACCCTACGGATGGGAATGCTTGATTGGAGCTACGCTAGGAGGATCTCACGGGGCGCGTGGAGATCACTCATGGTGTTTAGTTGTTTTGTAAAATGATCAGACTAGGTTGACACAGAGGAAACAAATGTCTTTCTTTTGGGTTGCTTTTATTTTTAAACTGGAAGACTGTACCACTTTCGTTATGTAAACATTTTGAATTCATATTTTGAGAACTTTTTCCGCTGCTTGTAAATTATAATGACTTAATTATTTATCCAAAGGTTTTACCTTATTTATTTCTCTGTTGTATTTTAATTTCTTTTGAAAAAAAAATACACCCTCGCTTTAAAAAACGGGGTGTTACAGCTATCAACGAGATGTAAGCTCCCTAATTGATGTGTGATGATGTATTTCGAGATTGAGAGGAAATGACTATCTGCGAGATGGAGCCACCCCTAAGGGAAAGGACACCCTTAGGAGGAAAGAGCAATCAATGAGATGAAGTCACCTCTTGGTTCTCAAGAATTTATATTTTTTACTTGTTTGATTGTCTATGAGGATTTTAAGGTTGTTCATTTTTGATTTCGCTTTACTATTAATTGAATTTTTAATATTTCTATATGAATGGCTAAATTATAAGTTTATTGAGTTTATATGTGTATACTTTACTTGAGAATTATATATATATATATATATATATATATATATATATATATATATATATATATATTTGAGATAGCATTATTTAAGATAATTCCCATAAGATTACAAAACAACTATTTGTGCCATTTTTGTGTGTTTCCCTTCTAGTTGATGATAATTGTTGTCTCCTCACTAAGTCTTTGTGACTTACCTCTTCATGTTGTTTATTTTTTTCACATTCGCAGTCACCTGAGTAACAAGCTGTTATTAGATTCAAGTTTCGATCATATTTGTTTTGGTAGGCTTGTTTGGTCGATGTACTTTTTTTGTAAAGTCTATTGAGTCATGATGTAATTTGCAGCTATTTTGAGTCTAGAAAGTCTTTTGAGAGGTGTATTAAATATTTAGATTATGTTCTTTGTATTATGACTAAATTGAGAGTTTAAATAATAATTTTACAAATTTGGAAACGTTGAAGTTAGAGAGGATACTCTATCGAAATTTCGAGAAGAAATTATATATATATATATATATATTTTAAATGGTTATTAAGGACAATTTAGTTGCTTAATTGTTAAGTTAGTTGATAGGCTTGCCAAACTAAAAGTATAGCTTGTTTTCCAGTCACAACGCTTTGTTTTTGGATCGTGACAACTAGTTAGAGTACCTAGCTGCAAAACATATTAATATAACAAAACGAGAGTAAAATACAATCCATATACTCTACATTTCAAACATAATATAAAATGTCAACAAACATTGAGAAGCTAACTTTCTTGTCTGGTATCAGCCTGCGCTTTCTGAGATATTGTGCTATCTCCATACTTGTTCATAAAAGTTTTAGAAGATGAAACCATTAATTTAGATGATTGAACAAGAACAAAACAATTATAATTCAAGATACCTTCCCAAGATGAGGTGCAATTCCAAGAGTGGAAAAGCACTTGTCAACTTTGAGCTTGTTATTTCCACCTATAAAAGTACAAGTTCTATTAGATATGAAAAATGTAGTTTAGAATTTAGGGATTTAACATTTCCAAGATATGAAGGGAAAGCTGTAATTATTAAGGTAATTGAAATACACATGGTATAATATGAAGAAAAAAATAATATCACAAATTTAAAGGGTCTCATAGGATGAACATGTGATGAAAAAAAGTTAATATGACACATTTAACTAAAAGAGTACATTCTACTATATTTTAGACATAAGCACAAAACAGAGTAAAAGATTAAAAGAAAAAAAAATCAATGGATAAGCTAGCATAAACCACAAGTTGAATACGCATATACTGAGAGAGAAGAATTTGCATCTAAAAAAGCAAGCATAGAACCAACAAGAGAAGTATTGGAAAAAAAGGCAATCAATAGGACCAACAAAGTTGCTTTGATACATAGATACATGAAACCCTAAGTTATTGTAGTACAGGTAACAAAACAAATCAAATAAAACACTAACCATTTCTTTGTAGACTATGTAGAGAAAGTGATATGTGATTGAATAACTCTGTATCAGTACCTATAATAATATGATAGAATCAAATGTTAGTATAAAAATCAAACCCTAAACAAAAACTGAATACAAAAGACAACAACTATTAAGGTTATAGTTACATTGAGAATGGACGAGAGTGAAAGTGAGTTTGAGAGATGAGAGTGAGGCGGCGAGAGTGAGGCTGAGAGACGAGAGTGAGCCTTGAAGAGGACGAAAGTGAGAGTGATGCGGCAAGGGTGAGGTGGCGAAACAAGAGTGAGGCTGAGCGGCGATGGTGAGGCGGCGAGAGAAAGGGTAAGAAAAACTAGCAAAACTTCTGCTCTGACCTTATGTTTTCAATTTTTCATTTGTATTTTGGGTAAACTGATTTTTTTGACATTAAAACTAAGTTTTTTTCTGTGAACTCGTAATGTTTGTTGATGTATGAGTTGATAAAAAAATGAGTTGTTTTTTTGTTGGACTATCAAAGGAGAAACTAATAAGGGCACAATTTTGGAGTTTCCTTAACGAACAGGGACAATGAATGAAATTTTTTCACAAGTTTTATCTCTTCTTTGATTCATACTGAGTCATGTTTATAGTAGTTACATTCTCTTATAGAAATATATCTATGGCCAAGTTTAAACTAATTTTACATTGATAGTTTCTATTTCCTTAAACCTCCAATTGTTCTAGCAAATAATTGATTCTTAAAATAAAAGATGGATCAACATGAGTTGTGAACCTTCAAATCTCCAAAATTTTGCTCTTACCATAAGGCAAGACATCTATGACTTATAGAGTTTAAAATGTTACTCTTTTAATTACTCTTGAACTGAGTTTAAAAAGAAAAAAACAAGTTTAGACTATTTTATTAACTCAAAAATTTCGGTGCTTTAATAGTCGAGTGTGTGTATGTGAAATGTGGAAATATAAATTGGTGTGAATAAATATGTTTGAGTATGCTCTGTGTTGTAATTGAAAAATAGTTAGTGTTAAATGAGTATTAAAAATATGAAATCTTTTAAAAGTTGTATTTACTTAATGATCGTGATGAAAAGAGTTAGAGTATGCTTATGCATTTCATAGTACATGGTGACCGTGATGGGACCATGGTGATAGTAGTGACCGAGATAGGCCATGAAATGATGCCATGTGAATTGTTGGTTTATCTTATCCTTGCGGGGATTGTCGCGATGTGTTGATCTGTGAGAGATTGTACTATAGAATGTGTTGGTCTGTGAGCGATTGGACTCTAAAAAACCGTGATGGTCTGCGAGCGACTGCGCTCTTGTATGTCATACTGGTATGTGAGCGACTGCACGCTAGTAAATCATGCTGATCCGTGAGAGATTGCACCATGGTAATTAGTACTGGTCTGTGAGAGGCTGTATAATTACGATTTACGCCCTTCGATGAGGGTATTGGTTTGGAATTCTGGAATCATGCATTTTGGCATATACGCATTTCATTAGAGTGTTTGGCACGCGAGACATGTTTGTTATACTATGATGATTGTATATACATATTCGGTTGTTGTCGTGATTTGTCGTAATTGCTTTGAGGTGTGAAGTTGGGTTGATTAAGTTTTGATGTGCTTATGTGTTCATAATTGATAATATTATTGATTAAAGTGTTGATTGATTCATAGCTATTTTAGAACTGAAAATATGCATTTTCTTAGTTGTGTTCGGCTACAACGATGCAATTTGTCAAAACTTCATTTTTCAACATTGTTTATGCATTTTTGGATATATGAAAACTCTTTCGAGGAGTATGCTAAGACGAAAGGTTCTTTTGTGCATTTGAAAATATAAGAATTTTGCTAAATGTTGTTCGTTAATTTCGATTGGTGACCCTTTACAATTATAGTGAAAATTTGGGTTTTGCCCTAAGATGATACCCGAGTTCATTCCACTGACTGTTACCTTGACAACAGAAATGTCGTTAGACTTCCCTGACCCAGATTCGCCGACTTCTTGAGCGTACGGCCCTACCTTAAGCAAGGCTACTTATACGGGGAGGGTATTGAGGACTAGTAGGAAAGCTGGGGCAGTATATCTTGTGGAACTCACTCGCTAAAAGTTCGATTATCTAGTACCTTCCATCTTCCAGTGAATCATCCCTTATGGATGTTGGTGGCTGTACTTATTTCATTTTGGGATGACTGTAACTATACCCCAGGGGTAAGAGTGATGCTTGATAGATCTCATATGTAGTACTTGTTCAAGTGTCTGCCGAGAATACCCCAGGGGTAAGAGCGATGCCTGATAGGTCTCATATCGCGCTGTTAAAAATTGGGGTGTTACATCGTGCGTATGTGTTGGTCAATTTTGACCGTGTTCTTCCTCCTTTACAAAATTAGGGTAACCCTTATGGCACACCCCAAGTTCCATATCTCCACCTTATAAATACTACTAGTGTGTGATATTCCTCCTATGTGGGACTTCTTTATTTTTCAATTCACACAAACAGTAATTCTCATTAATGTCATCATTATTTTAAACAATCTTTCATTAATATCATTATCATTTCCAACAAGAATTAAATACAATATTTATGTGGAAAAATCTCAACAAAAAGGGTTTAAAACCTTCGACAAAATTAGAGAATTTTCACTGAATTGAAGAAACAATAGGAGAATGGAGAAACTATATTTTCTTTGAATTTTTTTATCACTCTTTAACAAGTAAAATTACTTTTTGTGTTACTTTGGTTTGTGAAGCTAATCTTCACCTTGACATCATATATTTATAGGGACACTAATGAAATTTCCCAACCACTTACATTTATGGCATAGTGAAAAATATGACAATTATGTTATAAACAAAATGCAAAATGGAGAAGTATATTTAGAGCGACAACTTTTGACCTACCACAAAAGTGGCTATATCATATTCATAGAAGATATGTGGAGCTTAAGCTGCTGAGTTTTACTCTAAGCATACTGGCGCAAATGATTAAATGGTTGCTCTCATAAGATTTAAGGACCGATGTTTAAATCTTACTTTCCACAATAAAAATCAAGTCTTATCCTACTACATAGAGTTTGACTACATAGATTAAACAATATAACAACATTCTATTATGTAGTAGATCCATGCCATAGAGATTAAACAAAATTTTGTGTTGGCTATTGACTACCTAACACAACCCTCTCATAGAAAACTAACTTAAAAGGTAGAATATTTTATTTAACTCATTTAGATTGGACTCATCTAAACATAATGTTGAAATAGGTGAAATAATGAGATATTAGAAACATGTCCCGACACCAAAATCAACTAAGAAATTATTAATCACAATGAAAGAGTCATAAACAAACAAATAAACTAAGAAATAATTAGCACAAAGGAAAATAGCTTTGATAAATAAATTTAGTCTCACGAGGACCTTCCATCTAAAATCAGTTCAAGTACAGTTTTTTGAACATCATCAAAAGTGTTAAACCAAATCCATTAGGGATACACATAGCATATCAATTAAAATTTAAGATGACAAACAAGTAGGTATGTATTCTGATAGTTTAGTGACAATTACACGCTTAATAATGGGTGAACCAAAGGAGATAGATTTTGAATGAAAATGAAAATATTGAGTTCAAGTGACACATATCCCAATGGAGATTGATATATTCTAGTAATGATACTCAGTGGAGTAATCTTTGGGAGGATCATACAACTTATACATAATAATGTTAAAGTCATGCACCTTTGTGATGTCCACAAGGTATATCACAACAAAGTTTTTTTTATTGTCTTTACTATTGATTGCAATACCTTATCCATTTGTGCACAACCATAAAAGAAACCAAAATCAAACCAAAGTACCACGACTAATTAATGTTATTTCACCCAATATAACGCATATCAAGCAAAAATCAATAATTGACATATAATGATGTTGAAAGAAACAAACATTATGTATGATATGATAATTCTAGGGTTTAAATTTGTGGTGTGTTTATGGTTTCATCATATCACAATCTTGAAATTGTGACAAATTGCATATTAATGTGATTTTTACTATTATTTATAATAGTAAAAATCACATTAATATGCGCTTTTAGGGTTTAGAAAGAAAATTTCAGCAACGCTTACTAAATATGGAGGGATAGAGAAAATGCAAACCGTGTTTGTTGGAGGATTTAACATATTAATTGGATTTGTTTTTTGTTTTTCTAAATAATAATAATAATAATAACAACAATAATAATAATTATTATTATTATAATTACTGAATTGGAAGGGTTGGAGAAAATTTTAAAGAGAGGGAAACTTCTCTGTAGTTAGAGGAAATTTTTTATGAAAATTTTTGGAATTTAGAGACGGAAAACATTTGAGACGTCATTGTTCCGTTTCTACATTTTTTCTCTATAAATTATTTGATTTTTAGAGTGCAAGTGTGACTTTTAAAAACAGAGCTTGAGACAGATTTAAAAACATATTATATTAACTTTGTGACGGGTTATTCCGTCTCTAAATTCCTTTTAAAACTTAAAACTTTTGTGGTTAATTTTTTTGTGGTTAAAAAATAAGTAACCAAAATCATTGGCTATAGACTAAGTTGCGATTCAACTCTTTCCATCTAAGAAAATATAACAACATAAATCCATAGTGATTCAATATCCAAAGATGAAATAGAAAATATTATGAAAACAAAGAGAAACTGAAATCTTATAACACATCAAACTTAAGAAGGAAGATGCGGGAATTAAGCCTTTTCTTAATTTTACTGTCATAATTTTTACCTCACAATTTCATCTCAATAATTTTCATTTGACAATATTTTTCACTAAATTTGATTACTTTTATGATAACATGGATAATAGCGTCCCATGATTTGAAACTCGTAGTGGTCTTTATCCTAATATTATAACAAAACTGTACATAAGAGTTTGTATCCCTGAAAAACAAAATCATCAAAAACTTCAAACACACTTAACAAAGGAACATATTTGGGATTAGAATATACATAAAATAGAAATGTGAGTTAGTGTGTGTGATTTGTGAAGCATTAAAGAATAAGCAAGAGTAAGGAGAATACACACATAATTTATACTATTCACCAAAACTTGGGTTACATCAAGTCATCACTTTTGGTGAGATTTTCTACTGTAATACTTGAGACAACCTTCTCAAATTATGCACGACTACAACTTTTTCAATCAAATATTTTTCTCCTATATTTTTCTAGCCTTAATAGACTTGCAATCATTTCTCTACAACACTCTTAGAAGTAGCATAATTACCATTGCATACATGTATCTTTTACATACTAAAAAATACAACACTCTTGGAGTTTTTATATTTGGTGATCTATGATGGACTTTGAATGTGTTTGAAATTTTAATCAAGTTTTACTTTTTTAAGATAAGAGTGTTGAATACTTGATGTAAGTTCTTAATCTTCAAGTTTTGAGCTCTTCTCTATTTATAACCAACAAATGGAGCTTTAGTGATATTCTCATGCCTTTATGTGATTGTTGGGTTCAAGTTCTAACACATGTATGATGAAATTTTTCTTGAAGAATTTTGAACATTCACACTTAAAGTTGATTTCAGAGTTTTTGTTGGGTTTGTTTTTGATTTGTGATGTAGGAGAGAGAAAACATGGGGCAAAATTTGTAACACTTTTTAGTTACTTTTGTACTTGCATACTTTTGTAGGAAGGTTCTGAAATCATGGTCTTTCTAAATTATACACCGATAATTATGATCTTCATAATTGTTGATGTTTTTTTCAACAAGGATGAGTTGTGCATTTCTTATTGATCTTTGTCAGTCTTAGTAGTTGTGTATTAGTGAGAGACTACTTTTATTGACAATTATTATGATATTCCTTTATGATAAATGTGCATATTCTTCTTCGCATTTATTCACCATTCCTTCTAGGGGCGGGCAAAGTTCAGTTCTGAATTAGAACCGTTTAAAAATCGAATCAAACTCATTTTCAGTTTGGAAAAATTGAACTGAACCAATTTTTATTTCAAAAAATCGAATCGAACTGTTTTTACAAATTGGTGAATCGATTTATTATTTTGAACCGAACTGATCCGGTTTAACTTAGTTTTTTTTGTTCATATAGGCCAAGATTTACATAATTACCCCAAATTACTTCTAAAAAAAATCCGATTCAAATTATTTGAAATAAAAATCGATTTGGTTCGGTTTTTTCAAACTGAAAACTGGTTCGATTCATTTCTAATTTTAAAAAATCAGTTCGAAAACAGTTCGATTCTCAATTTTTATAAATCAGTTCAATTCAAAATCAGTTCGGTTCGACAGTTTAGTTTAGTTTTTAGTTTTTTTGAACACCCATAATTCCTTCAAGTAAATGCCTTGAATATTCTTGGTGTTGTTACTGTCATTATTCAATTTTCATATATGAACAACGAGGAATAATTTAGGAATCATTTACATGGATAATGATGATAATTCTTTCTTTATGACACAACACAAGAGAATACTCGATTTGTATTTATTCCAACATTCTTTGTTATAAACAACAATGAATATTCTTGTTGGATTTTATACCAATATCCTTTTGATGATAAGTGATATTAATGTCATATTCTCCTACTTTTTTCAAGTAGTTTTAATTATTTTCTACTACGTGATGATGTAAGTTTTGATATTTGTTTATTTACACTTTGTTTAACATTCTAAACTTTGTATTGAACAATATGAATTATGTTCATGTTCATAGTTGAACTTTCTAAAGTCTGTTCAAAAATTATTTTTTGTATAATGTTGCTTGTGATTAGTTCATTTTTATTTAGTCCTTTTAAGATTTACATGTTAGATAATAAAATGTATCAAAATCTCCTAATCATTTATGTTTGTTATCTTTAAAATATCACTGGAAATTTTGTCTCACTACTAATATATATCATAAGTTGATTAAACTCAAAATACATATATAAAACAGAAACATAGAGGTGTTATAAATGCATACACACCATTATGCATCATATAACCGTAACTAAATCATAATCAAAGACACATAACTTAGGTACAAATCCATTACAACAACAACAAGTTGGTAATAAATGAATAACCTAAGTGAATCCTAAATAGAGAACCATTGATCTATTAACAATCAGTTGTTCCAGCCACATATACAACATCTTGCTTTGGTTTTCAATGGATAAAATTGAAGAAATAAAAATAACTTTTAATTGAATTATATCTTTAAAGAAGACTAAAAAAGTTAATAAAAGTGTCATCTAATTATCAAATAATAATTTTTGTAAAGAGATTAGATAACTCTTATTTCTAAGAGTTTTAAAATGATGCAAAAATAATTGGAATATCCAACTTTTTAAAAAGCAACTTGATCAATCAATTGCAAAGAGATAATACTAAAAAATTACAACTTAATTTCGGTTCATCAAGTGATAAACATTGTACCAAAAAGTTAGTAAGACTAAACTATATCAACAATGTTGATAAACCAACATCAATACCAACAAGTTACAAAACTTATAAAATATAACTTTGTGATCAATCAACTCCAATTCTTTCAATGTCCATCAATGGTCAATCAATATAATACACCAATGTTTGTATCATTAAGGGTATCAACATAATAAAATAAAAAAAGTGATTGACATCATGATAAGTATAAAAGTAAGGATAATTCCTTTTTCAAAAGACATGAAATGACCATAAAATGTTGCAAAACCAAATTATTATTATGCTTGTATTTGAGGGGCTCATAAGTTGGAGGTACCTAATAAAATTCTTCATCAAACATACGGTTTTTTTTATTCTTTATCAAGAAATGATTGTGTAAAATTAAGACAAAATAAAATAGATGTAAAATTAAAGTAAGTGATCTATATAACGCTTATATACCTGCTATACTTGACTGTGATTGTCCTCTAGGTGGAGTTCTTTTTCTTTTATAAGATTGAAGCTCAATCCAGCTCTTAAGGTTGCTTATGTTCTAAGCCCAGTTGTGTCTTGAATCCTTTTGATTGCATAGAATTATAACTCACAAATGACATGACGAGTTATCACTATTATTGTTTATGAGTTGTGACCAAAGTTCAATTATCTTCTTGCATATGCCCTCTACTTTATTATTAACAATCTTTAGGTACTCTTCACATGATGACACCTTTGACATCCACTTTAATAAATTTAGAAATAATTTGTCAAATTTTCTAAAAAATTATCTTTAACATCTTTTATAGACCAAAAATGTCTCAAACTTTTTATAACTAAAAAATTATGGTTGAAGCACTATTAAATAACACTCTTGGAGATCTTTTATGACTCACTATAATGATCATTTGGTTTGATTTTTATATTACAAGATAAAATTCACAACTCAAATAGTTGAAATTTATGTTAAAAATTTTATTTTATTTTATAATTATAATAATTGATTTTTATACTCAAATAGTTGAAAATAAACCGATTGTAAGAATTCAAAACTACAACAAACTATACCACACTATCTATATTAATTAGCATATTTGTTAATATACATCGTATTATATACTTATATAAATAGGATTTCACTTGTCACAATTAATAATAATTATCTTTTAAAAATTTTTAATATAAATAATTTCTTCTTATAAAATTTATCTATTTCTATACCTTCATCAAATTCATATATAAATTTTTTTTCAAAATCATGTCATATCACAATTTTATTTTTGAGACAATCATTCTATACTTATTTACACGTGAGAGAAATATGATTAATATATTTAAAGATACATAGAGAGAATATAATAAGAAATATAGAAAAAATTCTATTAAAATTACAAGAGTAAATAATCTAGACATAAAATATAAATATAAAGTTTTATAGTGTTTACTGTGTAAAAAATTAAAAATATTCTTATAATTTTTAAAATTATATTATAGAAAAACCTTTACATGAATTGAGAGTCCCATTTGCACGAGGTTAAAGGCCGTCTTTAATTTGACTTAGAGCTTTATTTACACGAGGTTAAACGTGAATCAAATAGATTAATATTTGTTAAACAAATTAAGATAAACATCTTTTGTTTTTTTATAAAATAAAAAAAAATATTTTTAAAAAAATATTAGATATTAAAAAACTCCTCTATTGAATATATTAATTATTAAAAAATTCTAAATTTTAATAAATGGATTTTTATAATTTCTAAACACATTTTAAAATGTTATTAGAAAATTAAAGGTACAAATGAGCTGGCAAAAAATATTCTGGAGAATAAGAGATAAAAAAAATTATGATTAAAATTTAGAAAATTAGATTTGTCAAAAAAAAATTAAAACGTCTTAAGTCGTCGAAGGAGCATGTGCCAATAAAAAGAAAACGACGTCGTCTTGTATAACTTCTCTTCGTACTATATAAAACCCTGATTAACGGTGAAGTGCAAATTCCATTTTGGGAAGATAGTGAAAAAGAAATTGTGACGATCATGAGAGCAATGGATTTGTTCGGAGAGATGGAAGATCAGATATCGTCTATGGCGATGGACGTTGACGACGTCGAACAATTCGAGATGTTAGCCGATGGCGTTATCGTCTCTGATCACAAACTCGCTGATTCCGATTTCTTCAACTCCTTCCAAGACGATTTCAATGATGCGGATATCAATTAGCACCTTTTCTTATCATTCATAATTAGGTCATCGTTATTTCGTGCGTTCGTCTTTACAATGGAGAAGAAAAAGAAAAAAAAATTGATGTACTTTGTTTCTTCGATTGTTGTATTAGTATGATGTGATATATTATGATGACTCTTTTGTGATTAATCTCAATTTCTTGTTATGTGTTTTGCGATTGATCGTTTGTAGTATTTTTTTTTTTTTTTTTGTGTGTGATTGATTATGGGATTAGAATTGTGGTTGTTGGTGATTTTATGAACAGTATTTTTCCAGGTGGTGTTTGATTTTGGCTCTATTTTGGTTTCATTGTATTACTAGGTTTTATATGAGAAAACCTATTTTTAGATTTATATTTCAGCTGAGGCAGTGTTATAGGTGGAGAGACATGGGAAGGTTGGGAAGTTTTTTTTTTGGATGTAATTGTATGTTTGAAATTGAAGTCATATACTCTTTCTTTGAATGGGTGAACATGTTCGGAATGGGATTCTCTATAGTAGTGTGTTGTCAATGGCAAAAAATAGTACATGGAAGAACAATAATTATTTGTTCAAATTCTGCAATGCTATAGCACCATAACAAATTGTTATTTGGATTGAAATTGAAAATATTGATTGACACATTTTTTACAGTTGATTGGTTCATTTTTCAAAATGTCATGCACTTTTTAAAAAGGGATAAATTGTGCTGACTTTTTGGAAAAATGGATCAATCATAAAGAGTATGGAGAGTGTATTTCCTCATTTTATATGAGCGATTTAGGAATGAAAGCTTTTGGACACCAAAGGAAACATTTTTCAACCATGAGAATCATCTGTTTTAGGACTTAATTACGTATTTTCTGTACTTCATATATATTTTGCATGTTAAGGGTTGCAGTAGCTGTAAATAGATTGTTAAAGCTGTATATGGTATTGTTTTTTTGTGGAAAAATTAGCCTTGATGAATGAAGGAAGCTTTTGTAGCTGCAAGCACAGTCATACATATATCACAATAGCCTTGATTTATATGCACACCACGTTTTGATTATGATATTCATAGTTTTGATATGGTGAAACTGTATCAAAGATGTAGTTATGATGATGGCTTTTAACGGTAAGGTGTACTGAGAATATGAGATGAAGTTTTATGTTTGCATGAATCTATGGTGATTTCCTAATGGTGTATATTCGGCTTTTTGCACTCGGAGTTTGTGGTTCGACCGTGTGGTTTACTTGTTTAGGCAATGAGTTATGACCAAAAATAAATTTGGATAGGCTGTGTTGCAGTTTCTCAGTTTGTCATTAAAACTGAATTTATTTCTCTAAACTCGTAATGTTTGCTGATGTATGAGTTAATCAGCAAATGAGTTGTTTTTTTTGTTGGACTATCAAAGGAGATACTGATTTTGGAGTTTCCCTCTCGAATATTAAAATACCGAGTAAATGAGATGTAACCAAAGATAGTAGATTCATATGACTTCTCAGTTGGTCAGTCAAATTTGGTCGCCACTGTAGTCAATCTGTATTTTCCCTAATAAAATGTTAGATCTAGCAATAAAAAGTTAGAACATATGGTAAGGAGTTAGAAGATGTTGGGTACTAGAGTAAAAAATTAATATTTATGTGGAAGAATTGAACACAATACTGGGAGAAACTTCTCTCTAATTAGTAATCATAATTAGATAACAATTACATTCTTTCTTGAAAATAAGAGAATACTAATACTGGTAGAAACTTCACCAAAAAAACTATATTTTATACCTAAAACTTTTCTCTCATTCTCAACAAGTAAAATTACTTGTGTTACTTTAGTTTGTAATGCTCTTCTTCGCATTGGCACTGTGAAAAATCTGCAATTTTGCAACAAAATGCAAGATGGAGCAACAACTTTTGACCTGCCAAGAAAGTGGCTACAATCACAGAAGATGTGTGGAGCTTAAACTTCTAAGTTTTACACTCAGCATACTGGCGCAAATGATTAAATGGTTTCTCTTATAAGGTTTATGAACCATGGTTTAAATCTTACTCTCCACCTTGTAGCTTAAAAAACTAACTTACAACAACAATAACAATCATACCTTATCCCACTAATAGAATCTAACTAAGATTAAATGATGCATAACTTTCTATTACATAGTTGATCCATGTCATAAAGATTCATCGAAATTTTAAGTTGGCTATCAACTACCTAACATAGGCTATCGACTACCTAACATACCTTCTCATAGAAAACCAACTTACAAGGTAGAATATTTTCTTTAACTCATTTATATTAGAATTTGGCAAGATACTGAGATATTACAAACATGGTCCGACGACAAAATCAACCGAGAAAGGAATGACTACAACGAAGGAATCATAAACAAACAAACTAAGAAATAATCAGCACATAGGAAAGCAGCTTATTAAGTGATAAATTTTGTCTCATGAGGACCTTCCATCTAAAATCAGTTGAAGTGCAGTTTTTTTAACATCATCAACAGTGTCGAACCAAATACATATAGGGGATACACAGCATATCAATTCCAGTTTAAGATGACAGACAAGTAGGTGTGTAATCTGATTGTTTAGTGACAGTTACACACTTAATAAAGGGTGAACCAAATGACATAGGTTTTGAGCGAAAATTAAAATACTGAGTTCAAATTACATATATCCCAATAGAGATCGATATATTCTAGTAACGGTACTTAGTGGAGTAATCTTTGGGAGCAATGACAAGACCCCGTCCTTTCCTTGCACCTCTGTAGACAGTCTCAATGATGTCAATGAACTCCTGTTTGTCCTTGAGAGCCCAATTGATCTTGTTGTTGTTTCCAGTTCCAAGATCTATCATGATGTGTTTGTTCCTAAAGAAGAACATAACTGTGGAAGGATCATACAGCTCATACATAGTGTTAAAGTCAGGCACCTCTGTGATGTCCACAAGGTATATCACAGCAAAGTTTTTTATTGTCTCTGCAACTGATGCCAGCACCTCATCCATCTGGACACAACCATAAAAGAAACCAAAATCAAACCAAAGTACTAGCCTAATTAATGCTATTTAACTTAATATAACACATATCAAGCTAAAATGAACAATTGGCATATAATGATGTTGAAAGAAACAAACATTATGTATGATATGATAGTATCATTCTAAGCTTTAAATTTGTGGTGTGTTTGTGGTTTCATCATATCACAACAATCTTGAAATTGTGATAAATTGCAGATTAATGTGATTTTTACAGTGGTCACAATGTGGTTGAAGATACCTCTACGACCCAGATTGAATTAGCTTTATTAATCTTCACTTGCCAAAAAAAAATCTATAAGCATATAGATATGATCCTGTGTTTACAGAGAATCCAAATGTGGGAGCTGCATAAACTACATTAGGGAAATACTTGTTACAAAAAATAAATTACTCAAATTAGCATGAAATAGTTATGCACCTTTTTATTAATCTTCTCCCAAGAATCATTATTTTATCTCTCTTATCTTGCTTTTTATTGGCCGTTTTCTGTTTTGTATTGGTTTCATAGTGGCGCGGAGCATCAGACCCCAAAATCGCTATACCGGTATAGTGGGATAGCTACTATTGCAGAGACTAATAAAACAGTATTCAAACTAGACAAATATTCGGACAGGACACATTGTTAGGATCCTTCCTTTTAGCAAGAAAGGATTCCTAGAGGAATGGTGTAAAAACAGATTCAAATGAATAAAGATTGCAAGCAAATGAAGGGTTTTTTATTTGTATACTGAGATTGAAAGAGAAGATACAAAAGGTTTACAATGAATAAGATAACCTTACACTCAAGGCTACCCTCAAGGGAGCACTCTCCCCTCACTAGAGCATTCTCTAGTTTACAACTTTCATAAAATGAAGTTTCTCCTCTTCTAAAGGGAGATTAGTCCTATTTTTAAGCATAGGATTAACAACAAATAAAACAGAAATTCTAACAACAAACTTAACAACTATCCCATAACAAACCCCTCTTTATTCTACGACCTAACACATATATACTAAAAAATAGCAAAATATATAAAATTACAAGGGTGATCATACTTAATAATTATAATTGACTTACTGACATTAAAAATCAATCCAATATAACTTAACTACTAATTAAAGTTCTAAAACAGAAGAACAGGAGAACAGAAGTGCAAAGGAAACTAAACCAACCAACAGAAGAAAGAAGAACATAACACACAGAAGAAGGAAAGGAAAACAGAACACACAGGAAAAAGCAGATTTGCATCCGATGAAGAAGATGAGTGGCAGAACAGAGAGCTGGGCTTCACAAGCGATGAAGGAGAAGATGAGTTCACAAAACAGAGAAGGCGGGTTTCACACGTGATGAAGAAGGAGTTCGCAGGAAAAAAAGTATTTACGAAGGAGGAATAATTAAATAGGCCACTTAAAATAATTCGAAAAGATAAGTATACTTTTATAAAATAGAATAATTTTTAAAAAATGGGGCATTTGAGGGATTTCACACCTGAACCCTATAGAAGACATACGCAAAACAGCAAACATGCTGTGATTTCACAGCAATTTGCGGCTGTGAATGCCGAGACCCTTGAACACGGTTCTCCGGAAGGGAGCACTGCAGTGGATGTCTATTCGGCTCCACATTACTCGTGGTGCGATTGACGACACAGTTACATATACAAGAAATGTTGTTTAAAAAGTAATATTCTTTTTATTATTCCTCAAAAGTATCAGTGTTAGTAACGTGTTAGCGTCGGACACGCCTTGGATCGGAGGTATCTGTGCTACAAAGTGAAAATTATGGTAAATGATCCAGGGTGGCAATTTGTGATCCTAAATTTGCATTTGAAGTGTCAAATTAATCTGTAATACGACCAAACAAACAAGAGGGCTAAGCATGTGGTTTTGCTCGGTGTGTCCACCAATCACTACGACAAACTACAATTTGCCACTGTTATAGCTATTTCTAACAAAACATGCTTTTGGAATATGTGCCACTAATATGAATAATTAATGAGTACACAATTGAAAACATAAATCTTACATAATTGAATTAAAAAAAATTAATAATAATATAATAACTGATAATGAGTATACAAAAGGATAAAATGGAATAATTTACCTGCATGCAAGTCTCATCCCAATCGTGGCCAAAACGGATGACAACAAGACGCTCTTCCTCGGCGAGAATTGCCTGATCAACTGCCCAACCTGAATGCAAGTGAGGCAACAGGTACGACATATTTCTTCTTCTTTATCACTACTCTCTAATTTCTGCTCCCAACAACAAAAAACGCTTTTCTTAATTAGGGTTTCAACAAAACACAAATTCCCCTTTTCTTCTTAATTAGGGTTTCCAGATTGAACAACAGCAACAATAAATCGAAATAAAATTGGAAGAGGAAAACTTACACAGTGATGAGGAAGGTGGCGTGGGTTCTCAGTGGAAGAGGAAGAGATTTCGGGTTCTCTTTTATATTTAATTGGATGAGAGAAGCAGAAATTGCAAATGAGTGTTTTGGTGTGTTAATTATGCGGTTATCTTTTAGTCAATGATGTTACAATAATGTTTTAAACAATTAGCGACAAATTACCAGCGGTGGGTCCATAGCTCAGTGGTAGAGCATTTGACTGCAGATCAAGAGGTCACCGGTTCGAACCCGGTTGGGCCCTGCTCTAAAATTTTAGTTTTTTAGTATGCAATTATTTATTTCATTGGTTAATTTTTTTTTTCAGTATAATAAGAGTTTTTTTTACAAAAATTTAAAATTTTTTAAAATATAGGTTGAGCCCTGCTCTAAAATTTTAGTTTTTTAGTATGCAATTATTTATTTCATTGGTTAATTTTTTTTTCAGTATAATAAGAGTTTTTTTTACAAAAATTTAAAATTTTTTAAAATATAGATGAATTAAATATGATATTTAATACATTTATATTTGTATGAAATATTTTTATAATGTTATAAATATACATGAAATCTAATTATATATAATGACTAATTAAGAAAGAATTTGGAGACTAAAGATAAAAAAAATATAAAAATTAAAAGTAAAATATTAAAATTTTTTAAGGACTAAAAACTTATTTAACCAAAAAATAAAGAAGAAAAAACTTTGATTATGTTATTAAAAATAAAAAACAATAAATATAGTTGCTTAAAAATAATTATGTATCTTTAAAATCTACTTTTTGTAAAAGAATTAGAAAAATCACTTATGGAAATGATAAATTCAATAAATATAAACTTGATTAATTATAGTTTTGATTTTCTCTATTTTTACCAATTTATAGAATTGGTCCCCTATTTTAAAAATCGGCAGTATTAGTCTCTCTCTGATACTACTAAAGAGATTTGAGACTATTTAAAATGTATGCATGTTCAATCTAACTTTGTAAAACAATATCAATTGGAAAGTGATATTAGGACCCTTAAGCAGAACAATATGATCATTCAGGAATTCTATTCGACAAATTGGTGATGATTTTGAAAGCTTTCGTGGCGGTATTTTACATCGTTCCGCTCTTCCTACAATTAAATCAATAGTTAGTGACTTGTTGGCATAACAAATTAGACTTAAGATCCACTTTGTTGTGTCAAATAAGGGAATTCTTTTAACTCCTCCATATTTTTGCTGCTCCTTTTCAAAAAGAAAAATCTTAAAAGAGAGTTAGATTTGGTAACGATTAATGTTTTTTTTTACAAAGAAAAATGTCATTAGAAAGCACATTGTTTGATATTGGGGAGAACACATAAGAAGAATTTTAGGGGGTCATCGTCTAATATTATTGTTGCTACTCCTCCTACCATTGACTCTAGTTCTTGTTATGTATACTCATATAAGATTGCTTCCCAAATATATGATATTGCATAACAGCTCCAAAAACTTATTGCCACTCAATCACATGTCATGTCTACTTCCTTTACTAAAGGATTGAACTCCTCTAGTCTGTTAGGATTGAACTCTTCTAGTCTGTTAGGTATATCTCCTTTCATATGGATTCTTGATTACAGATCATTTCACCATATGACATATGATGATTAATATTTTTTGCATGTGAATCTTGTATCGTCTATGTTGATTATGATTGTTGATGGCACTTATATGATGATTAATCTTTTTTTGTATGTGAATCTTGTCTCGTCTACACATAACTTTTCTTATTATGATGTTTATTATATTCCTAATCTCACTTTGAGTCTTGCTTTTGATAGTGAAATATGTGATTTCAATTATCAATTATATTTTCTTCTGCATCTTGTTATGTGGTGGTTCCACATTTTGGGAGGTTGATTGAGACAAACCATAAACAAGAGAAACTTTATGTTTTGGATAACTTGTGAGTCCGAAATACTGTAACCTTAACATCCACTATCAACTTATTATCTAGTTTTCACTTGAATTATTCGTCTTCTAGTTTTTATTTATGTCATTCTTGCCTTGGACATGTTTCTGCTTCTATATTAAAATATTTGGCTTCTACTGGAGCTTTAGGCTAGTTACAAATTAGTGATATTTCAAATTATTGTGGTTGTAAACTTGCTAAATTTTCATCTTTATTGCCCACTAAAAGTGTTTATGTTTCATATGTGTTTTTTTTGATTTAGTTCATTATGATATTTGGGGTCAATCATTGGTTCTCACCAAAGGTAGATCTAGATATTATGTTTCAATTATTGATGGTTACACTTATAATTGTTGGATTTATCTTATGACAAATCAATCTGATTTTTTTGACATTTATCATACGTTTCATGTTATGGTCAAGACTCAACTTAATGTTGTTATAAAGTGTTTTCGGTGTGATTTAGATGGTGAATATACCTCTAATAAATTATATGAATTAATTTCTTATGATGACACCCTCCACTAGACTCATTTCCTTTTGTTGTTTGATTCGACTCCTAGTTAGTTTTGGGGAAAAACATTTCTTATTGTTATCCATGCTATTAATAGAACTTTTCATTTATCATGTCAGATTTGTCTCCCTTTGAAAAATTGTATGTGTCTATCCCTAATTACTATTCTTTGAAAGTCTTTGGTTCTACTTATTTTGTTCTTCGTCCACAAGTAGAGCGCAGTAAAATATCTTCTAAGTTATGCCATGTGTGTTTTTCCTTGTTATGGGAATGATCAAAAGGGTTATTGTTGTTATGATCCCCATGCAAGAAAACATTATGTCTCGTAATATTATTTTTCTTGAACACATCCCTTTTTACTCTATTTCTTTTGGTTCTCATATTACTAAGAGTTTAGAACTAACCAATATTGATTCATTTGGTCCTAATTATAATGGTTCAAAGGATTATGTTGAGAGTTGTAGGAAAAATACTACTACTTCACATGATGACATCCTTTTTGTCTCCCCGACTGCCCAACCACCTATTGTGATTATTGATCATTTGTCTCCGCCTCCTCATTATCCCTTTCGTCACCTAAGTCTACTCAATTACTTGATTTTATCTATTCCATTTGCTCAACTTCATTTGTTTCTTTCTTAACCTCTATTCACAGTTTCTCTGAGTCATTTTTCTTATGAAAATACTATTTTTGGTCCTCTTTGGTAGCAGTCTATAGAAGAAGAACTCTTTGCATTGCACAAAACATATACTTGAGAATTAGTACCTCTTCTGCATAGAAAGTGTGCTATTGGGTCTCATTGGGTATACAAGATCAAAATTAAGTTTGATGGGTCAGTTGAGCACTACATAACATGTTTTGTTGGTAAAGGGTTCTCTCAACAATATGGTATGGATTATGAAGAAACTTTTGCTCTAGTAGTCAAGATGATCATTATCCATACTTTTATTGTAGTTGCATCTATGCGTCAGTGGCATATTTCCAAAATGGATGTCAAAAAAATGCTTTTTTAAATGCTACGTCTAACACCCTGATTTTTTTTAAAGCGCGAGTGCATTTTTTTTTAAAACAACTAAATAAAATAAAACGTCGTAACACAAAACGACAAGAGTCATGAATAATTACATCATATATAAAATCAAGCTAAGATAGTTTTTGGGACAATAATCCAAAATATACAAATAGAAAGCACACCAGGGCTATGAGACATATTAGACATTGCTCATACCCCTAGGGTATTCTTAGTAGACACCTGCACAGTATTGCTCCAAGATTGCTCTCCCCCCATGGTCAGGTAAAAAAAATGGAACACGGACCCACCAAAAAGTCAACTATCAAAATATGTCATAGATGCAGTCATCCCAAAACAATATAAGTACAACAACCAAAAGAAAAACACTAAGGCCCTATACAACAAAAATACTAACCTAGTCATCCACTAACAACTACAAAAACAACGGTGATCTCCACACACTGTATAAGTTCCTTTTAACGCATTATCTCTTCTCGAAGTAACCTCCTCATCTTCATCAACCATAGATAGATCAGTCTCCTCAGAGATGAAGTCCACCCACGAGATCGATGGCTTCGACAGGACTGTAATCTTAAAACAACTTACTACCTCAATGATAGTTGGTAGATGATTATTCACCAGAAGTGGAAGCTCTGACTCGACCTGCAGCGGCACTAACCAAGGTACAAGTGATCCATCAACAAAACCCTATTCCTCGACCAGCCTAAGCGATCCTGAAATATATTATCCCGCTAGCATCGTCCCTTTATCATTCTCGTCATCCCTGATCCAACCACTGCATTCCCTACTCCTATAGTGGGAGTCACCACACCTACAATGGCCTACGTCTCACCTCTAATTGAAGCATCAGTACTAAGGGTACATGATAGTATATCCTCTCATGAGTGAGCTCCACATGAAATATTGCCCCATCTCTCCTACTTGTCCTCACCATTCTCCCTGTATATGTAGCCATGCTTGAGATGGGATTGTATACACAAGCAGTCAATGAATGTCGTTCAGGAAAGTCTAACGATGTCTCCGTCTCAGGGTAACAGTCGATGGAACAGACTCGGGTATCATCTGAGGGCAAAACTCAATTTCCACTATAATATAAAGGGCCGCCAACCGAGATTAACAATTATGTCATAAAGACAAACAATAAACACTTAGCAGTTATGATATGATAACAAACACTAATAAAAACATGTATATACATATATCATATCATAACAAACATGTCTCGTGTGCCAAACACCATAATGCAATGTTTATATACCAGTGCACATGATTCTAGAATTCTAGAATTCTCGAATCCTCCTCGAGGGGATTAGATCATAAATGTACCGCTTCGCACAGACCAATATTTATTACCAAGGTGCCACCTATCACAAATTAGCACGATTTACTAGAGTGTAGTCTATCACAAACCTACATGACAAAAAAATCTCGTAAGGACAAAATGGGCCAATCAACTCACGAACCACCGCATGTCCCATCATGATCCCCACTAATATGGTGACCCATAATAGTCACCATTAACGATGAAATGCATGATCATACTCTATCTATTTTCACAACAATCGTTATATAAATGTAGCTATTAAAAGACTCTCCTTTTAATACTCATTAAACACTAATAACTTTTCATACTTTTCACACAACATACTCAAGACACATTCACATTAATAACATTCATAACATGTAGCAACACATATTATCACTCAAGAATGCATAATCACATCAATATTAATCATTATGTATTCACACATCAACCACACATAAAAGGTCTCTATGTGCTAACTAAAAATTTGGAAGGAGTCCTTACCTCAATTATAGTTTTTTCAACAATTATCGCTACCACAATCAAACAGAGTGAAAATCTCGCTCGTGTCAATACCTTCAATCAAATAGTGTTTAACTTCGTCAAATTAACCTCTAAGACTTTAACTATCTTACAAGCATTTCTTATTGTATTTTACTAAAAGAGTTTACAACGACTAATGATTAATAGTATTATTGTTCACATTGTAAACTTTCCACATATAAAAATATATTTTTAGAAATCAACATTCTTTAAATTTTTCAGAAAATTCAGTGACAATCATTCAAAACATTTTAAACTATTTGTCTCAAAATTTTCACCACAACCACAAATGTCCCAAATTTGCCACAACTCCATATTTTTGTTTCAAATAACTACAAGTTTGATATACTACATTTTTAAAGATTAAATGTTCAATCAAAATATTTACCTCACAACAACATAACTACGCAAAAAAATATCAATAAATGCTTTTTTTTTTTCTAGTTTCAAAGTTCTAACTCTTTAAAATAGTTTCATTCCTTTCAAAATATCTATTTTTTCAACAAATTTTGTATTTCAATTCATGGAACCTAGAATCTTAAAAAAAAAATCTAACTCAAGACTTCAATTTATTTAATAAACTGGAAACTTTAATTAAAATCATGCGAGCTTTTCTAAAAATTAGAAGTATACATATAAAAACTTGAACCCACCATTCACTAATTTTCCTTTAAACATCAGTTCAAAGTTTTGTTAATCACACGTATATATTCTTGTTCATCAATCATAACAACTATTTTTGGAAAAACATAAACTAAGAAAAAAACATTTTTCTTTAATCACCACAACAACATTGAAGTTTCAGAGTTCTCTCCACTGCTAACTTTTGGTGCTAACAATCTCGATTCTTTTTCGAGACTCAACGATCTAACTACATAAACATAAGGATTCATACAAATTTATTCACCACCAAAATTTATCCAACCACATCGTAATTCTAAAATCAAATCTTTCAAGTTATATCACTCAACCATTAGAGTACCAAAATTTGAGTTAATAAAATACTCTAAATTTCTTCTTTAAGCTAAGTCTAAAAGTAATTAAAAGAGTAACATTTTTAACTCCAAATATATTAATTTCACACTTTAATTTTTTCTCAAACTTTTTAACTTAGTTAAAATTTAAATTTTTTTACAACTTTAACAATTCTAAATTTTCTTAAACACATCAAAAATCAATTTTTTTAACCATTACTAATAACATTAACAACAAGGATTAATTTTTTTTTTTAAATACCAATAACAACAACACAAGCGTGTGGCCTAAGAGGGAAAAAGAGGGAGAGAAAGAAACTTACAATCTAAAGCCACCACAAGCACTAAAACACCAAGATGAACACACTAGTAGAAATTTACCTTTTTAAGTCGGTTAAAATGTATATTTTAAGTCAGTTTCATGTCCGAGTTAACAGCAAACGACTTAATAAACACGTTATTTTTTAAGTCGGTTAAGTTGAACCGACTTAACAGAGCTTCGTCCTTTTAAGTCGGTTCAACTTAACCGACTTAAACATTCGTGTTTATTAAGTCGTTTGTCGTTAACTCGGACATGGAACTGACTTAAAATGTACATTTTAACCGCTTAACAGAGTTTCGTCCTTTTAAGTCTGTTCAACTTAATCGACTTAAACATCATAAATTCAGTTCAACAAGTCATCTTTTTAAGTCGGTTCTTTTGATCAACAGACTTAATAGATAGAGTTAAAATGTATTTTTTTTTTATAATAATTTTATCATTTTTTTTATGCTCCTACTCCATACATACATAAATACAATATTTCGTATTAACTGAAAATACCATATGTAACTTTCATAAGCAAGAAGAAGTATTTCTAGATTCTCTTGCTAATGGTATAGAATGAATTAAGTATGCTTCTATGATTTATGGAGTTAGTAGAAATGGTAAAAAAAGGTATAGGATATTAAGAAATAGTAATTGAACCTAAACTTATTCTCTTTGATATCTTGTGTACTGTTAGCTCTAAGAAAGGTCACTACAAATTATCTTTCCCCATGTTTAATATAAGAAAAGACAAGAAATCTTTCATTACTATCAAACTAGGACCCAACCAAATTTGGGCACCTCAGAACAAAATTGTCTATGTTGCAGACGTCATCGACAATCAAGTTAAACACCAATTATGGTACCTGGATAGTGGTCGCTCGCAACATATGACAGGAGAAAAGTCTATGTTCCAAGAACCAACATTGAGCAAAGGAGGCACAATGATTTTTTGAGGAAAGCAAAAAGGCCATATCATTGGTCAAGGTATAGTGGGTAATGGTAGTTCCCCTTCTATTAAAGATGACATGTTTGTTAAAGGTGTTGAGTATAATTTTTAAGTATTAGTCAATTAAGTGATAATAATTATGATATTATATATATATATATATATATATATATATATATATATATATATATATATAAACATGCAAGTCAATTAGTCAAAAGGATGAATTTGTACTCTTTATAGGTCAGATGCAAAACAACATTTATAAGATAAATTTTTTTAGTCTAGAGAAACAAGAGGTTAAGTGTCTTATGTAAGTAAATGAATAAAAAATAATTTGGCACAAAAGATTAGGTCATGCAAACCTTAGATTAATTTCAAAGTTGAATAAACTTCAACTAGTTAGAGGTCTACCTAAGCTTAGTTGCAAAACTAAAATTATGTGTGAAGTTTGTCAAAAGGGAAAACAAACAAAGATCTCCTTTACCCCTAAGAACTTACTCTCTACCTCAAAGCCTATTAGGCTCTTACATATAGATCTCTTTCACTAGTAGAAATTTACCTTTTTAAGTCGGTTAAAATGTACATTTTAAGTCAGTTCCGTGTTCGAGTTAACAGAAAATGACTTAATAAATACGTTACTTTTTAAGTCGGTTAAGTTGAACCGACTTAACAAAGCTTCATCCTTTTAAGTCGGTTCAACTTAACCGACTTAAACATTCGTGTTTATTAAGTCGTTTGCTGTTAACTCGGACACGGAATTGACTTAAAATGTATATTTTAACCGACTTAACAGAGTTTCGTCCTTTTAAGTCAGTTCAACTTAACCGACTTAAACATCATAAATTCAGTTCAACAAGTCATCTTTTTAAGTCGGTTCTTTTGATCAACAGACTTAATAAATAGTTAAAATATATATTTTTTTTATAATAATTTTATCATTTTTTTTATGCTCCTACTCCATACATACATAAATACAATATTTCGTATTAAATTTTAAATTAAAATTTTATACTTTTAACCACAATTTTATATAGCTATATAATAGCCAAAATATACCGTAATAGAAGTTCATACAAAATATAGAGTACAAAGAATGTCTATCATTTCTGATTACTCTTGGCAAGACAAAAAATCATTTAGATGTCAATTAATAAAATTACAAAATCACATTTAGCAATATTCAATAGATATATATTCAAGCACCGTCATTTTCTTCAATTAATTCCAAAACAAATCCACACAACGTTCTTGAACTTCTTTAATTTGATCCGGATGAAATGATCTCGAGTCGTCAAATATCTGGAAAAAAAAACTCAATCAATAACAACATATAATTTTTTATCATACAAAAAACAATCAATAACAACTTTTAAGAAATTTACGTACTTGCATACATGAATCAACAATTCCAGCTGTTACAATGTTCAACATATGTAACATGACACAATAGCCACACTCATAATTTGAAGCTTGTCTTTGACTCTAAAATTGAAATAAAAAAAATGTTAAATGCATAAAATTTTTATAATATTATAAATAAAGTTTTTATTTTTAAACAACTTACTATAGGAAAACTCCATGTTATCTTCGGTTTAACTCTTAAACCTAACAACTTATAATAACCTTCGAAAGCTCTACAAAAAAAAATAATTATTGAAATTGTGTTATAAAATATATTACAATACTTATGAACAATATAAATAAATTAAATACTTACAAATCAACAATCTGACATTTTTTTATCTGGCTTCCTTCCCAATGAACATATAAAGACTATATTGCGCTCCTTATGATTGATAATAAGCAATTGCCAATGACGACTACAATACACAATTAAATATGTGTTATATTCAATTTTCTCTATTATAAACGATGACTATAATAGAAAATACTTACTTTATGAGATAATGTGCTAGGTAACAAGTTCTTTTTTCCTCGTACAACTTCTTTTGAATGTGGACTTGAGCATTAGTTGAATCATTTTCACTTTGGATGAAACATGGATCAATGATTCCATACACTTCACTCTTTTCTAAGTCAATACAACGACGATGTAGATACCTAAGATATGAAACTTAATTTTCATTATAAATGAAATTCATAATTTGCCAAAATTTACACATTTACAAATAAAACATACTTACGTTAGCCAAACTTGTAAAATGGTGATGCATATCTCTTCTTTACCCATACACAACTCTATAACATCTTTCAATGGAAGGAAAAAAAAACTAGTTCCACCATGTTCCAACTTAAATTCTAAATGCTTTGACAACTCTTTTAATTGATTTTAACTCTATAACATCTTTTAATTGATTTTATGTTGCGCATCTCAAATGGTTGTATGAAAATATCCATTGCAATATTTTATCAGATAAAAATACAAGAGAATCTACAAAAATATCTAAGATTCTAATATCAATGACTTTAACTAATTAATCACTATAATCATGTGCATTAGACTTAATTATTGTTGGTTTAAGACAGTAGTTGTAGGGAATGTCATTCTGTTAGGTGTTTTAAAAAACCAACTCACTGCAAAATTTTTTGTAGATTATTATTGTATATTTTTTAATTGTTTTATTGAAGAGTGTTTTTCAGGCAAAAAATAAAAGGGCAAACTTAATTGATTTAGATTAAACAAAAGAACGTTGCAATCCCTCCATTCTAAAACAAACTCACCCTAAAAATATTCATGTCTAATGTCTTTAATACATAAAATAAAATGCTACATTTATAAGTTTACACCTTACTATCAGGCTTTCTATATAAAATACTATTGTTTTGCTCCCTATTATGTCCACACACAAATTCTAAAAAATCAAATTTCTAAAAACTAAAATATGTAAAATCTGTAATTTAATTTGAGAATCAAACTTGTCTTAATGAATTGATGAACGATAAAATGACAACGGTTGTAAAGTTGAATCCAAGTTGTAGGTGGTTCACGATATAGAGGTTAAGAATAGAAGGAAGAAGTTTAGAGGACAGATGTTACATGAGCGGGAAGATAAAACGCTAAATACATGGCATGCTTTATTTTTTTTTATTAACCTGCCTTAAATCGGTTATCAATATAACCGCATTAAACAAGTTTTAAATATTTACAAAATTACCACCGCCTCATTTTATTAAATGGCATAAATATTTACAAAATTGTTACCGCCTCATTTTATTAAATTATGTTTTATCCTTAAGTCGGTTATCAATATAACCGCGTTAAACAAGTGTTAAATATTTAACAATCTTAAGTCGGTTATCAATATAACCGCGTTAAACAAGTGTTAAATATTTAACAATCTTAAGTCGGTTATCTTTATAACCGCATTAAACAAATTTTAAATATTTACAAAATTGCCACCGCCTCATTTTATTAAATGACATTTTAATTAATTTTTTAATTTACCGTATTTCTTAAGTCGGTTCTCAATCTAACCGTGTTAATAGTGTTTCACATATTTACAAAATTGTCACCGCCTCATTTTGTTAACTCGTTTATATGGGCAACCGACTTAAATATACCTCCGCTTCATTTGTTAAGTCTGGTGGTGTAAGACCCATAATTTTAAATTATACTTTATGTATTTTAGTGTATTTTGGTATTGAACTCAGAGACTTTTTAGCCAAAGTTATTAATATTTTGGAAGTTTAAATGATCAAAAAGATATTTTGATGCCCAATTAAAATTACTCATCGATGAGTAAATTAAATTAACCGCGGTGAATCTTTTACGAATAATTTAATTCTGGGGAGTTTTGTTAAAAAATACCTCGAGTTACTAAAAATTGTATTTGTCAGTGGAGTTGTGAAGAGAGTAGATATTTTTATCAAAAGGGTTTGAGAAGTGATGATTTTCATAAATATCTAAAATATTTAGACATTTAGGTATTTATTGGTTTAGGTTTAATTATTATATATATATATATATATATGTTATATATTATTATTATTGTTAGTAATATTGTAAGTAATATATATATATATGGTTGGAGGGAAATAGGAGGAATGGAAAAAAGAAAGGAAAATGAAAAAGAAAGGAAAAAGGAAAGAAAAGGAAACAAGAAAGAAAACAGAACTCTTCTTCCCCCTCCCTGCCTCGCGACCCAACCATCATCTTCCTCCATCCCGTTCATTCATTTTCGTTGCTTCTTTTAGTTCAAGAAAAGAAACCCAAGGCTTAGTGGGTGAGAAAGAACAAATTTCCAGCTTCTTCCTTCTTCTCGGATTCGAAAACGGTGTTAGTGATTTCAAAACCGTCAAACGCAAACCTCCATATTTCGTCTAGATCTAAGCTTCGTTTCGCGAAGATATAGAAGGGAAAGTTGCTCACCTCCATGCTACGGTGCTAGTGAACTAACTTTGGAAGCGACGTCGCGAGCGGAGATTTTACCAGAATTACTCGCGGTACCGTAATCGCGCGTTAAAACTTTCGTTAAGGTAAGGGCTCCTTCCAAACTTTTAGTTTGCATTTAGAAACTTATCTGTGGTTGTGTGGAAAAGAATTTTGTTAGGGTTGAAATGTTGATTTGGAGAAAATGAATTTAATACTTTATGGGTGAAATTCTAATGTTGGGTTTTGGTGATATTGATGAGTGTTTCGGGGAAAATGAATTTAACTCATTTATGTATGATTTGAGGAAGTGAAATTTGATGTGTTTGAGTGGTGGGTTGTGATGATTTGTGTTTGTCGTATTTGACGTGTTCATAATTAATACTTATAAATTTTGAGATGTGTTTGTGTGGATTTTGTGGAATAATGAATTGATGTGATTTGGTGAGAATTGTGGATTGAATTTGAGAATATGTATGAGTATGTTCTGTGAGGAATTTGAAAATCATTAGAGTTAAACGAGTATTAAAAATGGAGAATCTTTTAATATCTTTGTTTACTTAATGATTGTCGTGAAAATTGTTAGAGTTATATGAGTATTAAAAATGGGGAATCTTTTAATATATGCATTTACTTAACGATTGTCGTGGGGAGAGTCAGAGTATGCTCATGCATTTCATTTTGGTAAGTCGTGTTGACCCGTGATAGGTGGAACCTCGGTAAATAGTACTTCGGCCTGTGATAGGTGGTACATTTACGATTTACGTTTTTTCTTTTAGTAAATCGTGCTGACCCGTGATAGGTGGCACCTCGGTAAACAGTACTGGTCTGTGATAGGCGGTACGTTTATGATTTACGCTTTTTAGTAAATCGTGCTGACCCGTGATAGGTGGCACCTCGGTAATTAGTACTTCGACCTGTGATAGGCGGTACAATTATGATTTACGACCCTTCGAGGAGGGTTTTGGTTTGGAATTCTGAGTCCATGCATTTTGGCATATACACATTGCATTAGGGTGCTTGGCACACGATTCGTATTTGGTTCAAGATTATGATTAAGTGTTGAACGTAAGTTGTCGTGGTAATTGTGTTATAATTGCCAAGTGTGGATGTTTTGGAATTGTGTGTAAGTGTGATTGATTGCAAAACTATTTCGAAACTCAAGATGTTGTGGTGATTGTGTTGTAATTGCTAAGTGTTATGTTTTGGAATTGTGTGCAATTGTGATTTGATTCAGTTTATGTAGTTTAGAATAACTTCAAACAAATCGATTTCCCAATCGATTCTGTTAAAATGTAATATCAGCGTAATCGATTGCCTAATCGATTAGTACGTTTCTTGTTTTCTCAAATCTTGAAAATATATTGAAAAAATCGATTTGCCAATCGATTAGGCATGTTACAGGGGCTCAACTATTTATCAAAGTCGATTTTCCATTCGATTTGCCAATCGATTTGGCATGTTACAAGGGCTCAACTATTTATCAAAATCGATTTCCCAATCGATTGATTTAAACCCAAAATACAGGTTTCATTAAAAACCTTTAAGAAATTGATTTCCCAATCGATTTGCTTAGTAAAAACTTTTGTTCTAAGTCAGACAATCGATTGCTCAGTTGATTCGTCAATTGGTTGGTCAATTGATTCATTACTTGATTGATTAAAACCCTATTTTGATTTCATTTTTACTTGGCAAGTATTATATGAATGTTTAGCATATGGAAACCCTTTTAAGGTGCATGCTAAGTTGAAAGGTTATTTTGTGCATTTAAAAACTTAAATGTTATGTGTTAATTTTTAATTTCGGTTGGTGACCCTTTACAACTAGTGGAAATCTGGGCTTGGCCCTCAGATGAGAACCAGGACCATCCTACCGGTCTGTACCCTGTGGATGGGGATGTAGTTGGAAACACCTGACTGGAGCTATGCTAGGAGGATCTTGCGGGGCGTGTGAAGATCACTCAGGATGTATAGTTTTTGAGGAATGATCAGATTAGGTTGACGTATAGGGACTAGATGTCTTCTTTTGGATTGGGTTTATTTTAAATTGGAAGACTGTACCTATACTAATATTGTCAGTATGACAGTTTATTTTTGACGGGTTCCATGTACCACTTTTTGATGTGTAAATACTTTGAATTCATATTTCAAAAACTATTCCCCTGCTAGTAAATTATATTGACTTAATTGTCGTGGTGTTATGACTTAAATATTTATTCAAAGGTATTTTCCTTATTTATTTATGCGTTTTATGATTTTGTTTAAAAAAAAATACACTCTCGCTTTTAAAAATCGGGGTGTTACAGGTGGCATATAACCGACTTAAATCTGTTGAATTAAAAACTCAATTTTCTACTCGTGACAACTTTGATTCAAGGACTTTGTCTTAATTCCTCTTAGATTTGTCTCAAGATAATGATTTGTTTCTCAAAATTTCACTCACCAACACTTATGTTTTTTTTTTTTTGAGCAATGATATTTAAACACAATTTTAAACATAAATACAAACACAAATACATGTGACCCCCACATAATCTCTCTCTCCATTTAATTTCCCCTTTTTTATTTTCCACACAATCTCTCTCTTCATTTAATTTCCCCCTCTTTTTACTTTCTCATTTTTTATCTCTCTTTTTTTACTTTTTTTTTTCTTCCTCTATAAAAATAAATTTTACAGATTCATCTTCCTTTTTCTTTCACAAATCCTTATTTTTCCTTTTATTTACTTATTTTAATCAAATTTTTTATGAAGTAACTTGGACATTCTAATCAAACAAAATATGAACCTGGTTAATGACTTAAAACAATATGGTTAATTCGTTACACAACTTGGTTAATGAAGTTGAACAGAAAGTTTGATCATTCTAATCAAACAATATAAATCTGGTTAATGGCTTTAAGAAACATGGTTATAGTTGTAAACAATTTAGTTAATGAATTTGAACTAAAAATTTGGGCAATATAATTAAACAAGATATAAACTTGGTTAATGACTTAAAATAATATGGTTAACTCCTTGCACAACTTGGTTAAAGTTCGGTTATTCTAATCAAACAATATAAATTTGGTTAATGACATTAAGAAACATGGTTAACATTGTGAACAACTTGGTTAATGAATTCGAACTGAAAATTTGAGCATTTTAATCAAATAAGATATATACCTGGTTAATGACTTAAAACAATATGGTTCTACCAATAACAATAACAATGACAAAACTTAATATTTAGACGTAAATAATTAACATGGAGTAACAATTCACAGTCCTAACTTTTAGACAAAAAAAATGCATTGACCACCTATTATACATTATTAACCAATAATATTTACAATATTAACCAGAAAAAGAAACACAAAAAAACCCCAGAAAATTGTGTATGAGTCAAGAACAACAAAAGTAAACAGTTAAAAAAATATCAGAAGAACTAAAATAAAATAAAAATGTATTTTAAAAAATAAAATAAAAATCTATTTTAAAAAATAAAATAAAAATCTAAGTGTAGATTTGGAGAGCAATGTATAAAAAATATAGATGAAAAATAAAATCTAGGTCAACATAAAAATTAGCTAATTGATCCAAAACGAAGAGAGAGAGAAAAGAGAGGGTAAGAGAGGAAAGAGATGGATGAAGATGAAGAGGAAGAGAGAAGAGAGAATGTGATGTTGTTTAATGTTATTTTATTATTAATTAATAGAGAGTAATAGAAGTGTGTTAATGAAGAGAGAGTATCAATATGTATAATATATTGTGTTTGTATTTGTGTTTAAATAACATTTCTCTCTCTTTTTTTTTTTATTTGTTTGGCTAAGAAAATAAGGAAGAATAGAGTGAAAGAAACATAATGAAGAAAAATCCCATGAGAAAGTCGTTGGCATTCTTTTAAAAGGTTTTTTTTTTTACTTAAAAAACAATAATATTATAATTAAATATTTAAGTTTTTACTAAAATAATCATTACTACATCTAAAGACTATTACACATATTCCATCACCTACTTCTCAATCTATATTTATAAAAATTTCTACTCTCGCCGCAACCTAATTGACAGATGAATTTATCAGCATATGTAACATTTTAAAAATTTGATCAATAAAAAAATTATCCTATAAATAATTTTAAACGAGACTCAATATATATATATATATATATAACATATTATTAACTTTAACTATATTTTTGGTAATTAATTCATAAAATAAAAATTAGACTATTAAAATTGCAGAAGTTTAGAAAATTCGGAGTCTTACATTACTACCCCGTAAAAATTAGTTTCGTCCTCGAAACTACGTGTCGATAAAGAAATGAGGGTGTTGTTCCATCATTTTATGCTCGGGTTCCTAAGTCGCATCTCTAATAGTTGGGTTCCAAATCACTTTGACCAACATAACTTCCTTGTTACTTAACCGCTTAATCTTCCTATCCTCAATTCTTACAGGTAGTACTTCGAATGACAAGTTATCCTTTAGTTGAATTGTGTCTGGTTCGATCACATGTGACATATATGAAATGAATTTCCTTAATTGTGGCACATGAAATACGTTGTGAATATTGGAGAGTATATGAGGTAATGCAATTCGATAAGCCACGAGTCAAATTCGTGTAGTAATATGGTATGATCCAATAAATTTTGGGATTAATATGTTTGATTTTATGGCTCTACCAACTCCAGTTGTAGGTGTGTCTCTCAGAAACACATGGTCACCCTGCTCAAATTCTAAGATGTGCGACACTTGTCCGTATAACTCCTTTAAAGGTCTTGCGAGGTCTTTATATTCTTTTTTATCTTTTTGACATTCTCTATAGTCTATTGCACCATATCAGGTCCTACAATCATACTTTCATTGTCCTTATACTAGCATAAAGGCATCTGGCACTTGCATTCAGACAAAGTCTCATATGGTGCTATTGCAATACTTGAGTGGAAGCTATTGTTGTAGGTAAACTCAATCAATGGCAATACATCATCCCAATTTCCTCTATCATCTAATACACATGCTCTCATTAAATCTTCCAATGACTGATTTGTTCTCTCAGTTTGTCTTTCTATTTGGGGATGGTATGTTGAATTCGATCTTAGTTTCCTTCCCAATGCTTCATGCAACGCTCCCAAAAGTGCGACATGAATTTTGGGTCACGATCTGATATGATACTCGATGGTAATCCGTGTAATCTCACAATCTCAACAATGTTGATCTTTGTTAGCTTATCTACCTTATATATGGTCTTTACTGGTAAAAGGTGTGCAGATTTAGTTAATTGATCCACTATCACCTAAATAGAATCATTACTTCTCCTTGTTTTCGTCAATCTAGTTATAAAGTCCATGGAAACAATGTTCCACTTCCATTCAGGTATATCTAAGGGTTGTAACATTGCAACAAGTCGTTGATGTTCCACTTTCGCTTTCTAACAAGTTAAACATGTTGATACATACTCCACTACGTGCCTATTCATTCCTGGCCACCAATAGTTCTACCTCAAGTCCTGATACATCTTTGTTGCTCTAGGATGAATACTCAATTTTCTCTTATGAGCCTTTTCTAAAATTGTTTTCCTTAGATCTGCAACTTCCGATACACAAATCTTCCCATTACATCTCAAAATATTATCCGGTCCAATCTTAAACTCAGTCGTCTTTCCTTGCACTATTAGGTCCCCTCTTTTCTTGGATTAATGTGTCATCTTGAAAATTCGCAATGTCTTCAAGTATACAACTCAACATTTTAATCATTCCAAATTTCAAAATTCCTAGTGCAAATTCTACGTCCAAGTGTAGGTCTGTAAATGCTTCCCATAACTCTTGTTGTCTAGCCATTATTGCTGAAGACATTGAGACACTTCTCCTATTCAACACATCACCCACCATATTTGCCTTCTCAGGGTGGCACTGCAATGTGAAATCAAAATCCTTGAGAGTCTCCATCCATCTTCTCTAATGCATGTTCAATTCCTTTCGATCAAACAAATATTTCCAACTCTTATATTCACTAAACACTGTGAACATGCACCCATATAAGTTGTGCCTCCAAATCTTTAATGCAAAAACTACAATAGCGAGCTCCAAATCATGAGTATGATAGTTTCTTTCACGAGTCTTCAATTGTCTTGAGGCGTAGGCTACAACCTTCTTGTGTTGTATCATAACACATCCCAAATCTTGGTAAAACGCATCACAGTAAATTTTGTATGGTTCTTTTGGTTGTTGGAAGACAAATATTGGTGAGGTTGTAAGCTTTTCCTTTAATAATTGAACATTTTTCTCACACTTCTCTGTCCATGTGAACGGCCGATCCTTTCTAGTGAGTTGTGTCAATGGAGCTAAAATCTTAGCAAAACCTTCAATAAACCTCTAGTAGTAGTATCTTGCTAGTCCGACGAAACTTCGTATATTAGTGATAGTTTGAGGTTGTTTCCAAGTGATAAATGTCATAATCTTTGTGGAATCTACATCGATTCCATCCTTGGTTATTACATGTCCTAAGAAGTTCACTTCTTCTAGCCAAAACTCGCACTTCGACGAATTGGCATACAGTTGCTTCTCGCGTAAAATCTCAAGAACTTGACAAATGCTCTTCATGTTCTTCCTCAATCCTTGAATAAATCAATATATCATCGATGAACACTACAATAAACTTATCTAGAAATGGGCTAAAGATTTTATTCATGTAATCCATTTAAATTGATGGTACATTGGTAACTCCAAATGCCATAACAAGATATTCATAATGTCTGTAAGGGGTTCTGAAAGAAGTTTTTTGAATATCTTCTTCTCTTACTCGAATCTGATGGTAACCTGACTTCAAATCAATCTTTGGAAACATCGTGGCTCCTCTCAACTGATCCATCAAATCATCGATATGTGGTAAAGGATAATGATTCTTAATAGTTGCCTTATTAAGTTGCCTATAATCCACACATAAACGTGAACTTCTGTCCTTCTTCTTAACTAAGTATATTGGAGCTCCCCATGTAAACACACTTGGTCTAATAAATCCTTTCTCAAACAAATCATCAATTTTCCCCTTGAGCTCATTTAGTTCTAATGGAAGCATCTGATACGGTGCAATCGAAATAGTTCTTGTTCTTAGGTGTAGATCAGTGAAGAACTCCACATCTCTTATTGGTGGTAATCTTGGAATTTCTATTGGAAATATGTCTAGGTAATCCTTGACAAGCACCACGTCTTCTATGCTCACATCTACCTTTGCCTCAACATTAGCCAATGACGGAAGCTCTTGAGTTCCTTCTCTCAAGGACACTCCAATATTGTTAGCAGCTAGACACTGAACGACTCTTAGCCCAAGGAAAATAACCAATTTGCGAACATAATCCAAGATTACATAGTGATACGACATCCAATCCTTATTGAGAATGATCACGATTGATTGTAGAGGTAAACAAATCAAATTAATCAAGGAATATTAATTATGAATAGTTACTTGACTGTAAATGTTCAGTATTTACGATCAAAGTCTTAGTAGGTGTGGAAACAACCAAATGAAAAGGCAAAGAAGACATATATAGCTTTAAACTATTCACACAACTCATAACAACAAAGGAATTGGTTGCCCCCGAATTAAAAAGTGCAGTTAGAGTGTTACCTACAATCTGGCAGTCTCTTTTGATCAAATTGCTAGATTGATTTCCAGTTTCAGTACCCATGCAATAAACATGTCATTTAGTAGTAGGACGAGTAGCCCTAGTTGCATTCACTGTTGGTTCCATTTTCAAAGCCTTGCAATCCTTTGCAAAATGCCCTGACTTCTAACAATTGTAGCAAGGAAGGCGCTTAGAAGTATAAGCATTAGCATAATGTTCATCTTCGCCATATTAGAAACATCGAATCGCGGTGTCGTAATCATTTGTTAGAGCTACAACGGAGGTAAGAGCTCCTTCCAAACTTTTAGGTTGTATTTAGGACATTATTTGTGATTTTGTAGAATAGAAACTTGATGTATTTGAGGTGTAAAATTGTGGAAAATGAATTTAATTGAACTGAAGTTGAAATTTTACAAAAAAATTTAGAGTTGTTAAAGTTGTGAAAAAGTTCAAATTTTAAATAAGTTAAAGAGTTTGAGCAAAAAGATAGATTGAAATTAACAATGGTTAGAGTTTAAAATGTTACTCTTTTAATTACTCTTGGACTGAGTTTAAAAAGAAAAAAGGTTTAGCATATTTTATTAACTCAAAAATTTTGGTGCTTTAATAGTCGAGTGTGTGTGTGTGAAATTTGGACAATATTTATTTTATTTAGTTTTAAGTAAATAATATAGATTATTTGGTTTGAAAAGTTTGGTGTGTGAGAAAGATTTAATTTTGGGAATTTTGTTGTGTTTGGATTAGTTTTATTGTGAACAAAGTATTATAAATATTCATGGTTATGTAGTTAGCTCCTTGAGTCTCGAAAATGAATTGAGATCATTGACACCAAGTTAGCAGTAGGGAGAACTCTATTATATTAATGTTGTTGTGGTGATTTATAGTTGAAAATTTTAGAGATTGAATATGAGTGATTAATATTTGAAAATTGTAGTGGCTCATGCTTGGTGAAATTGATGTGTTCATAATTAATATTATGAATTTTTGAGAAAAAAATTATGTGTGGATTGGTGGAAAAAGAATTTAATTCATTTTATGTGTGGATTGAATTTGAAAATGTGATTTATGTGTGCTTGTGGAAATTGAAATTGGTGTAAATAAATATGTTTGAGTATGCTTTGTGTTGTATATGAAAAATCATTAGTGTTAAATGAGTGTTAAAAATAGGGAATCTTTTAATAGCTGCATTTACTTAATGATTATGGTGAAAAGAGTCAAAGTATGCTCATGCATTTCACAGTACATGGTGACCGCGATGGGGTCATGGTGATAGTGGTGACCGTGATGGGCCACAGGATGACGCCATGTGAATTGTTGGTTCATCTTATCCTTGCGGGGATTATCGCGTCGTGCTAATCTATGAGAGATTGCACTCTACAATATGTTGATCTGTGAGCAATTGCACTCTAGAAAATCGTGTTGGTCTGTGAGCAATTGCATTATTGTATGTCGTGCTAGTTTGTGAGAGACTGCACGCTAGTAAATCGTGCTGATCCGTGAGAGATTGCACCTCGGTAATTAGTACTGGTCTGTGAGAGGCTGTACAATTATGATTTACGCCCCTCGAGGAGGGTTTTGGTTTGGAATTCCGAAATCATGCATTTTGGCATATATGCATTGCATTAGGGTGCTTGGCACACGAGTCATGTTTGTTATACTTTGATGATTGTATATACATATTCGGTTGTTGTTGTGATTTATCGTAATTGCTTTGAGGTGTGAAGTTGGGTTGATTAAGTTTTGATGTATTTATGTGTTCATAAATTGATTTAATGAATATTCGATGTGTGATTGAGGTGTGAATTTGTGGAGATTAATTTGGTGTTAATTATGTGTTCATAATTGATAATATTAATGTTTGAAGTGTTGATTGATTCAAGAGCCATTTTAGAATTGAAAATTTGCCTTTTCTCAATTGTATTCGGCTACGACAATGTTGTTTATCAAAACTTCATTTTTCAACATTGTTTATGCATTTTCGGACATATGAAAACCCTTTTGAGGAGTATGATAAGACGAAAGGTTCTTTTGAGCATTTGAAAATATAAGAATTTTGTTATGTGATGTTTGTTAATTTCGGTTGGTGACCCTTTACAATTATTGTGGAAATCTGGGCTTTGCCCTCAGATGAGAATCAGGATCTTCCCACCGGTTAGTACCCTGTGAATGGGAATGTAGTTGGACACACTTGACTGGAGCTGTGTTAGGAGGGTCTTGCGGGACGCGTGAAGATCACTCGAGATGTATAATTTTGTGGAATGATCAGATTAGATTGACGTATAGGGACTAGAAGTCTTTCTTTTGGGGATGTGTTTATTTTAATTTGGAAGACTGTACCTATACCAATATTGTCAGCTTGACATTTTATTTTCGATGGGTTCCATGTACCACTTTTGATGTGTAAATACTTCGAATTCGTATCTCAAAAACTATTCCGCTGCTTGTAAATTATGTTGACTTATTTGTCGTTGTGTGATGACTAAAATATTTATCCAAAAGTATTTTCTTCTTTAGTTCTTCGTTTTTATGAATTTGTTTTTTTAAAAAAAAAATACACTCGCGCTGTTAAAGATCGGGGTGTTACAGCCACTTTAAATCACAGATTCTGTCATTCTCTCTGATTCTTCTGTCGTTCGTGTTCTCTCTCTCATTCGATCTCTCTTGTTCTTTTTTTTTTCTCCATTTTACTCTCATTCGTTGTTGTTATCTCGTTTGTTCTCTCTAATTTGTTCTGTTTTCATGATTATTTGTTGTGTATCTGAACTTTTATTAACTTATTTGCAAACCCTAACTCGTTCTCACGTTTTGTTCTTGTACAACTCATTAAAGTCCCTAACATCTCATTTCACAGGTAAAAGCTTGAAAATCCCTAACTTTGTTAGTTTACTTTGTAAATTTGTTGTGAGGTGTGATATTGATTGTTTTTGGCTTGGATACTGATACTGATATTGAGTCTAGCATTACCATAAAATATTTATTAAAGAACATTTTAAGACACATAAAATGACAAAAATCCATTTTAAATTTCACACCAGTTGTCCTAGATAGTGTAAGATTGTACAAACTATGCGCAACATTTCTTGAAACGGTAAGAAAAGTTATGGCATTATTCTATGTATTGTAAAAGTACTCATGTATCCATTTCAAAAAATAAATAAAGAAATTCATTAAACAATCAAGTTGCTAAAAGTTCAAAATCAATTATGAATACCTCAAGTGATCTTATGTTCAAAACACTTTATATTGAAAGATATTCACTTGTATTTTGAGCTTAAAATTTATCTTGTAATTCACAAATTCTTATATTGTTGTAATTTAACCAAGTAATAATTGTCACCTCAACAACTTGATTGTATTAACATATAAATTTAAGAAGATTATAATATAATGAAGACGATAGAAGTATATGTGGTTGAAAAGAAAAATCACTTATAGTTGATGGATAAATCTTTTAAATTA
>JBBPBT010001050.1:980986-1006801 GCA_037974875.1 Cicer bijugum
ACTTGAATATCAATTCTCTTCGCATGATTTCTAATTACGGAATATCAAAGATACTTACTTTCACATGCCCATATTATATACACTCAATTAAGATATTTTGCTATTTCAACAACCATTTCATATTTAGTAAAAAAAAAAAAAAGAACAGCCATTACATATTGATTAAATAACCCGAGCTTGATTTCTATCTTCCATGATATTGACTTTACTAAGAATACTTGAAAATTTTGAAAAGGTAAAAATCATAAACCCCAAACCCTACAAACATACATAACCCCATTTATGATGCTTCACAAGAATCAACCTTCACTTTCAAATATTTATATATAATAAATGTTCGATTAACAATACTTTCTAGTTTATATCATTTATTTTAATCTAACGGTCAATATAAATCCATCTCATTCACATAAAAAAAGTTTTGGCATAGCTATAAAAAAAATTGAGTATTTTTTTTTATCAGAGATTGGGATATATTATTGATGATAAAAATTACCCCCACATTTATTTTTTCTATTCCAACAAATTCAATTTAGATTGTGTTATAAGATTTTTCAAAATACATTTGTGATTTAAAAAATTCAATTCAAATTTATCATAACATAAAAGCTTTTTAAGAAATTTTATATTCTTTAAAAACTTAAAAAAAAAATTAAAATTGTACTAGAAAACTTAAAAGGTGAGTAGAGGTTTAATTTGGTAAATACGAGGTAAAGTTAGGTCGTAGTTATTGAGATATTTATTTGGTTTTCTGATTTAGGCCATAGTCTTTGAGAGAAATTAATTTGTTTCCATTTCCCAAGATGAGATGACATCTAAATACTCTAGTTTGAAAATTTTTCCTTGTACCCTCATTGTTATACCTATATCCCCAAAATAAAAATGAAATGACTATTTTGTCTTTGTATAAATAATAAAATTTTCACAAAATTTCCATTTCACATTTTGACATTTCCAAATCGGAGAGTAAGTTTTTTTATCAAATTTTCGAAAAAGTTGAAAAACAAATTTTTCGATACAGAAGTTGTTCTCCGGAAATCTTTGATGAAGTTTTCCAGTACTGAAGCTATTACTGGAAAACTTTGATGAAGTTTTCCAGTAGAGTATTTCGGAAAACTTATTTTTAAGTTCTCCGATAGAAAAGAGTGTTCCTGAAAACTTGATGGCCAACATTTCCACTAGTTACCAGAGAGAATTGAACATAAGTTTTTCGAAAGTTACATATAATTTTTTTTAATTTAATTAATTATAATTTTATTTTATTGTCATTTATTTATTTTAATATTTTTATTTTTTAGTGGGTGCACGAGGGAAGAGACGGCAAAATCATAGGAATTACACTAGATAGGAAAAGAATTCGTGACAATCGACCACGATTTATGATGTATTAATTATTAATTAATATGGTGTATTAGTTATTAATTACTATGGTGTATTAATAGTGTATTAATTATTATTTATAGTATATTATTATTTAAAAATATTTATGGTATGTTAATTAATATTTATGATGAATTAATTATTAAATAGTGTATTATTATTTATAAAAATAATAAAATAAAATAAAAAAATGGTGTGTGAAATTTTTCAGTAGTATAATTTTTCACTTCTGTACCGGAAATTTTTTTTTAAAGTTTTTCAATAACAACCTTCTGTACCGGAAACCTTGAAAAAAGTTTTTTCAGAAATAAAGTGTGTACCAAGCATCTTTTCTAATTCTGAAAAAGATGAAATATAAAAAAGAAAAAAAAACTTTGAATTAATAAAAATATAATTGGCATTTTTTAAAAATTATGGGAGTATAGGTATAAAAGTGGGGTACAGGGGAAAGTTTTCCTCTAGTTTTAATCAGACTTATGCATCCAACTCAAATGCACACAACTTCACTAGTAAAAAAATCTCAAGTTTTTTTTTTTTTTTTAATTTTTTTATATTATTATAAAATAAAGTTAATTTTTGTTATAAACATATTTTTAATTCTTACAAAATTAAAATTTTTTAAGTTTAATCTTTTAAAAAAATTTATTCAATGAGTCTATTTTGATTCTGAGACTTTTTAAGGGACTAAAAATATTAATATTAGAAATTATTTTAAAAATATAGACTAAAAATAAATTAAAAAAATTTAGAAATTAAATATTTAAAATATTTTTTCATTGGAAATAAAAAATTTAAAATTTATTTTAATTAAGGTTCTAAAATATATTTTAAAAAATTATATTTTATTTTAATCATTAAAACGGTCCTGATTATGCACTAGCCTTCTCAACGTCTCAAATCCTTTCAAGCTGTTGTGAAAAACTGATTGTAATTTTAGAACCATAGATTTGTGATTTTATTTTTCCACATGCTCACTCGAGCAGCTCCCGTCCGTCCATTTGCAAAGTTGTTATCTATACTTGAAAGTAGTATAGTTGTGCCATTTTCCTTGCTGCCAATACACATAATTTTAACAATAAGCTGTGCTTCAAACTATTACTCTCTCTTTTCCAACATTATTAACCTTTTAATTTTTAATACAATTCTTTTTAATTGTATTTTTTAATTAATATTATTTACATATTTTTACTATACATTTATCACATTAATAAAATATCAATACATACCAAAAATAATTACATAAAAAATCATATTTTCTGTATTTATTTATTCACTTTTCTTAATATATGTTAAATAATCAAACTGAGTAATTATATTGAGACGGAGATAATATTTATTAATCCATGTAACAAGTAGCCAAATTATAGTTTTTTTCTTTTACGATGACCATATGCTATGCAAGCCATTTTTAAATAATTTTCATTTAAAATTTTTCACATTAATTAAAGAAAGTGCAAAAAATGAATAAATAAGTGGAACAATTTTGCAAAACTGTCATAATTAACTATTGACTTTTGATAATTGTCATATATGCAAAGTGAGATATGACGACTTAAAAGCGATCCATACACTATTAATTTGAAGCTAATTTTAAAATAAAATAATAAATGTTAGAGTTCAATAAAAGTAACAATAATTTTAGAAAAAAATAATTTGTTAAAATGACAATTATTTTATAACAGAGTACTAAATTTCAACTACTTTCTTGCAAGTTACGGGAAAATTAGAGAAAAAATTTGAAAATCCAAATGGAATTCCTTTGAACATATTGCGCTAGTTTTGAAGCGCCAACCAGAAATATACTTGCTGAGGTGATGCTTATATTTCATTAGTTACAATGCCAACCAAATTTTTAACCCACTCTCTATGATTGCGTAAATCCTACCTATGTTAGCTATGCTATACATAGTTGGTCCCAAACCCGGATAAGAAAAGAGGGTTGCGGCAAATAGTCAACAACCAACATAGAACTTATCTGAAAATGAAATAGTCAAATAGTTTCAGTTGTGGATAGAAAGTCAACTTCAGGGTACTACACATTCCTTGATGGTAATCTTGTGACTTGGAAGAGTAAAAATCGAAGTGTGGTATCTAGATCTAATGTTGAAGCAGAGTTTAGAGAAATGGCACAAAAGATATGTGACCAACTATGGTTGAAGATTATTTTGAAAGATTTGAAAATAAAATGGGATGGGACCAATGAGACTTTACTTTGATAACAAATATGCTATTAGCATAGCCCATAATCTAGTACAACGCGATAAAACCAAACCAAACATATTAAAGTTGACGGACACTTTATCGAAGAGAAATTAGAGAATGGTATGATATGCATTCCATATGTGTCCTCTCATCTCAAGGCAATCTTGTTAATGTTTTAACTAAGGGGCTAAAAAGCAACAACTTTGAAAGGATTGTTTCCAAGCTCGGAATAGAGAACCCTATTCACCCGCTTGAGGGGGATTGTCAGAAACGGTATATAATTGTCCTCAATATTTAGTTTCTATATTTAGCCTGTTTAGTACCATAGAGATTTGATTGTATAGGTGCTGTGATTTATCTTTCCTAATATAGATGTCAAAAAATGTGTGTATATATATATATATATATATATATATTTGTCCTAGGGATTTTCATAATGAATTGAATTGGATCATTATTCTATCCTAATTTGAGAGGATGTGTGGACAAACTAGACAAGAAATAATTAAAAATTACAACATTAGATATGACATATCACATAATATTATGGCATCATTTGATCCATATAGTCTACCTTGTTTAGTGGGATAAGGTTTGGTTGTTGTTGGTGTCGTTGTCTCTATAATTGGGGAAAGTTCATGAGTTCACTAATTCATGTGAATCAAAGCCATTTTTGATGAGCCTAAGCAGAGATTTGAACCATGATTTGTTACCTTGTGAGAGACTCTTAATACCCTAGAGTGGTTGTCTCTTGGTTGTCTATCTTCTTCCTCTTTTCATTGTTAACATGGTATCTAGAGCCTATTTCGATCCTCCTTGAACGATATCAGCTCTATTCCGCTGCCGAGTTCCCAACAGTTTGGGAATATAATCATAGTTTCTCTTTTCTAGCATGATCATTTCTTTTTCTGACTACTGATATTTCTGCCCACAATCGTCGCTGCTGCCCCGTCTGCTGCTGCTGCCTTTCGTCGCTGCTGCCCTGTCTGCTATTGCCGCAGCCACCTCCCGCTGCTGCTGCCTGTTGTCGTTGCTGGAAACGTTTTCCGACACGACTACTTCCATTGTGTGCGGAATCTCTCAATCTACACAACTCAGATTTTTATAGGTCAAAAGTTGCTCCACACGCGCTCATGTGCCTCCAAGATCTGTCGTGTTCATCTCACGCGCCGCCACCAACAGCCTCGAGCTCAGATACACTGGCCCTATGTTTGTCCCAGATGTATTGGCCTTGCCTTTCTCTCCTTGAAGCATGCCTCTCTCTTCTTGAAGCAAATTCAAGTTTAAATATTTTGAGTCTCTGATATTATTGGTTTGAAGCTTCCAAATGCAGTGTTTTTTTAGAAGGACGGACCTTGCTTTGTTCAACTGCTTGCCACGAATTTCTCTCATGCTGATGATCATTCCAGCTATCTGGCTAGGCTGTGTTTATAGCAATTCTCTCCGACTTCACCTGCATCCCTGAGTTGCCTTTCCATCTTTTTTTATTATTTTCCGGAGCAAAGTATTGTTTTCTTGTAACAATCTAAAGCTTAGTAAGCTTTAGCTTGAGGGGGAGTGTCAAAATATTAAAAAATATCTTATAAGATCTTTTATATTATATTAGAGTATCTTGAGTTATTTCTTAGGATCAATTTATAATCATAGAGATATCTTAGAATATCTCTCATTATTATTATGATTTATTCCTGATTTAGGATTGAGTCTATATTTCTCTATAAATAGAGATTAGTATTGAATCATTTGTAATCAATTCAGCATTAAGCTATTATCAATAATATTCAAACCCTTATTATTTTCTCTCCTCCTTTTCTGTAAAATCCCACAACTTCAACAAAAGCCATTTTTGATGAGCCTAAGCAGAGATTTGAACCATGATTTGTTACGTTGTGAGAGACTCTTAATACCAACCCCCATTTCTTGATCATACAAAAACAATAACAAATATTCAGCTAAACACTTAACAGAGACAATATCCTACCATACCAGTAAAGATTTGGCTGCAGGTGATGTGAAATATATATGGTTTTCTCCACATCTTTTTCCACTTTGTACACAGCATACTTCTAGTTGTGAATTCACCTCAGCCACCTGGCCTTGCAACCATGAACCCTTGTTGGCTCAGCCTAAGCTGTTATTTACACCTTGTTCCGACCTTGAGGCAACTTGGTAATTTGATCTTACATGCTGAAATAATTTAACCATTAAGCAATGCCATAAATAAATAACAAAAAATGAAGTCATAGTAATTATAAGTAGGGATGGCAATAAAATCCGCACCCGCGGGTACCCACCCAAACCCGCTTGATTTGGGCGGGGAAAACCCGCTTTAATTGGGTGTGGGTGCGGATTTTCTCCGACATTAAAATTCGGGGGCGGGGGCGGGGGCGGGTTTGGGGGTGATGATATCCACCCCGCACCCGAACCCGCCCCGCAAGTATTATTATTATAATTTTAAAATTTTATATACATATACATATTTAATATTTTTTGAAATATTAAAAATTATAATTTTATCTTTATATAAAATATTTTTTAATTTTATTATTGTTTAATAATTATTATTTTATTATAATAAATATGATTTTTAAATTTATAATTTTATATATGTGAGTGGGTGCGGGTGCGGGCGGGGAAACCCGAGACCCGTTGCGGTCGGGGATGGGTGCCTAAATTCTACACCCGCTATATGTAACGGGGGCAGGTGCAGGTTTTCCCCGATTAGTCGGGTGCGGGTGTGGAGGATGCGAAATCCGCCCCCACCCCGCCCCGTTGCCATGCCTAATTATAAGAAGTGGTATTGTAATCGCATCACTAAAATAGGAGTAAATGCATGTTGAATTGCCCTTCAGCTACAAGTGACATTAATTTGGTCCTCTCAACAGTTGATATCAGTTTGATCCTTAACCATAGAATGCGATCAATTAGGTACTCTGGAAAAAAAATGTTTGACATTTAGCTCCTCGATCATAAAATAATGACATCAATTTTAATCCCTCCATTAACATACTCATGGTTCAAAACTAAAGGAAAATTTTGATGTTCCTTTCCATAATTAAGGGGATAAAGTAATATTAAACTTCTTTTGAGGACCAAATTAATGTCACTGATCTCTGATGGACTTACATTCACTTCAAAATGTTATTGGTTATATCAATTCTTCAAAACAGGGACGAAGAAGAAAATCGGATTGGAGGGACCATGCATTACCTCCCTTCAAATTTATTTGATACACTTTATTTTTTCATATCTCAAGAGGGATAATGCACCCCAACAATAAACTAACGTACAGTACTTATAAACGGATAATATACACTTTAATGGCAATGTATAAATTTGGCAATCAATTATGGCAAGGAGTTTATCATATACCAAAACTAAATGATTGAAAAGGCCAGGAAACATAACAAAAGATAATTGAAATTTATTCTTGGACAGTTAGACTTTAGGTCGGATCTAACTCAATCCTACACAACCGATTTGTATGGAGAAAGACGCCTCCTGCTTATATATACATAAAATTTAGATTTAAACCTAACTTAACCTCACAAAACAAACTTGGCAGTAGTTACAAAAAGGTGAACATTCATCCATATTTATAGGGATACATACACTTCAGAAGTTAGATTCTTTTTGTCATAATAAAACAGTAAGTGACAATTTTTCAATTCTTATATTTCATTTTTCTTAAAAGATTCCTATTATCAACACCACTTAATGAAAAAACCCATATGAACTACTTTGTCTGTCTTCCCTAGAGAAGAAATAGTTTTTCCCAAGTAAACTAAGCTACTAGTAAAACCACATAAAAATGACAATTGCAGAATGTAAGAATTACACAAGTAATCCTTTGAGGTTATTTTAAAGTGTGTACACTATACCTCTAGCAATGTGATGTAATAGAAATCCTCCATATGCTGCATAACAGCACTTCCATCTCTGATTGAGCGGAATATATTAATTTCAGTCTGTAGCAACTTCTCAATAAGCTCCTTTTCACCTTTCATCTAGATGGATCGAAGTTGAGAGTGGTGAATATAAAAGAAAGACAACTCAAATCTTAAAAGGAAGAATTTGTCAATGTATAATAAAAATGTAAATCAGGAAAATAGAGTGAATGCCTATCATGTTAAACACCAAATGTGATTATAGGCTACAACAGAACAAGGAGTTATAGTTTTGAGGTGCAGATGGCTAATACTAAATTAATAGTAGTATTTGTTGCCAAATCAATAAAACTTCTTTTTCTGGGATTTTTACTCTTTGCTTTCAACAAAACACTAATTTAGTTATCACATTTTTCAAACTTGTTTTTAATTAAAAAATATTTTTTTTGAAAACTTTTTCCTTAATATCTATTTATAATATACTAATACAACATGTTATATGCACGTGAAATTAAAATGCATGAGTACATAGAGATTTGTGTGTGAATAGAATAAATTTTAAAGAAACATAGAGAAGAAGAAGAAGAAAGATACAAATTCATTGACTATAACATCTGGTGTGGATTCCCCAAGAACATCACCTTCGTAACCATCTCCCAAAATATCTTTGTTTTCCTGGATAACATGCATTTGATATATCAGTAAAAATGAAGAACCAGAAACTGTCCAATCTAATTAAGACTGATGAAATTACTCTCATTTATCTCAAACAAACAACTTTTTCTTGGGTGGAGGAGGGAACAAACAAACAACTTCCAGATAGTGTAAATTAATAATTATACAACTTTTGATGCACAGATCCACCTAAAATGGTATTTCGAAAAGAAAACATAAAGAAATCCGTCATAGATAGATGACAAAATCAATTATGAACAACATTCAAATTATTTTGCAAGGAAACTAATCTCGAGGATTAGTAAATAAGTAGGGCATTATCAAGGAAGGAAATTTTGGCAAAACCGTTCACAGCAGCTTGATCAGAAAAGAATACAAGCCATGGGTCCATAGCTCAGTGGTAGAGCATTTGACTGCAGATCAAGAGGTCACCGGTTCGATCCCGGTTGGGCCCTTTTTAAATTCATCATATTTTATTAATATATCATATTTGAGAAGGAAACTAATCTGAATGTGAAGTAAATAAATTGGGCAAATCAAGGAAGAAAATTTTGGCAAAAACGTTCACAATAGCTTGATTCGTAAAGAATACAAGCAATGGGTCCATAGCTCAGTGGTAGACCATTTGACTACAGATCAAGTGGTCGTCGATTCGATCTAAGGCCTAACTCAACTGAAAAATGTGGATATTGTTAGGCGGAATATTATGTCCTCCAAGTCTGGATATTGTTAGACTGGATATTACGACTCCCGGGTTCGAAGTCTACGAGTTTCTTTACCATTCCAGACAAAAGAGAAATAAATTAGGCGAATCAAGGAAGGAAATTTGGGCAAAAACGTTCACAGTAGCTTGATCGAAAAAGAATACAAGCAGTGGGTCCATAGCTCAGTGGTAGAGCATTTGACGGCAAATCAAGTGGTCCCGATTGGGCCCTTCGGCAAATCAAGGAAGAAACTTTTGGCAAAAACATTCACAATCGCTTGATCGGAAAAGAATACAAGTAGTGGGTCCATAGCTTAATGGTAGAGCATTTGACTGAATATTGTGTCCCCCAAGTTTGGATATTGTTAGATTGGATATTATGTCTCCCGAGTTTGAAGTCTACGAGTTTCATTACCATTCCAGACCAAAAATAAATAAATGGGCGAATCAAAGAAAGAAATTTTGTCAAAAACATTCACAGTAGCTTGATCAGAAAAGAATACAAGCAGTGGGTCCATATCTCAGTGATAGAGCATTTGACTGTAGATCAAGAGGTCACCGATTCGATCCCGGATTGGCCCTTATTTCCTAACTCAATTGGGCAAATCAAGGAAGCAAATTTTGGCAAAAAATATCAAGAGGACCCAGTTTGGCCCTCCCTTCGGCAAATCAAGGAAGAAAATTTTGGCAAAAACATTCAGAATGGCGTGATCGGAAAATAATGCAAGCAGTGGGTCCATAGCTCAGTGGTAGAGCATTTGACTGCAGATCAAGAGGTCACCGGTTCGATCCCGGTTGGGCCCTTTTTTCAATTCATCATATTTTATTAATTAATTATATTTTACAAGGAAACTAATCTCAATGTGTAGTAAATAAATTGGGCAAATCAAGGTAGAAAATTTTGGCAAAAACGTTCACAATATCTTGATGTAAAGAATACAAGCAATGGGTCCATGGATATTGTTAGATTAATTATTATGTCTCCCGAGTATACATATGCAAGTTTCTTTACCATTCCAGACAAAAGAGAAATAAATTCGGCAAATCAAGGAAGAAAATTTTGCCAAACACATTCACAATAGCTTGATGGTAAATAATGCAAGCAGTGGGTCCATAGCTCAGTGGTAGAGCATTTGACTGTAGATCAAGAGGTCGCCGATTCGATCCCGATTGGCCCCTTTTCTCCTTACACAATTGGGCGAATCAAGGAAGCAAATGTTGGCATAAAAGATCAAAAGGTCCCGGTTGGGCCCTTCGGCAAGTCAAGGAAGAAAACTTTGGCAAAAAATTCACAATAGCTTGATCGGTAAATAATGCAAGCAGTGGGTCCATAGCTCAGTGGTAGAGCATTTGACTGCAGATCAAGAGGTCACCGATTCGATCCCGGTTGGGCCCTTTCTTAAATTCATCATATTTGATTAATTTATCATACTTTACAAGGAAAGTATTAAATAAATTGGGCAAATAAAGGAAGAAAATTTTGGCCAAAACGTTCACATTAGCTTGATCGGTAAAGAATACAAGCAGTGGGTCCATAGCTCAGCGGTAGAGCAATTGACTGCAAATCAAGAGGTCAATGGTTTGATCCCGGTTGGGCCCTTTTGGCCTAACTCTATTGGGCGAATCAAGGAAGCAAATTTTGGCAAAAAAGATCAAGAGGACCCAGTTTGGCCCTCCCTTCGGCAAATCAAGGAAGAAAATTTTGGCAAAAACATTCAGAATGGCGTGATCGGAAAATAATGCAAGCAGTGGGTCCATAGCTCAGTGGTAGAGCATTTGACTGCAGATCAAGAGGTCACCGGTTCGATCCCGGTTGGGCCCTTTTTTCAATTCATCATATTTTATTAATTAATTATATTTTACAAGGAAACTAATCTCAATGTGTAGTAAATAAATTGGGCAAATCAAGGTAGAAAATTTTGGCAAAAACGTTCACAATATCTTGATGTAAAGAATACAAGCAATGGGTGCATGGATATTGTTAGATTAATTATTATGTCTCCCGAGTATACATATGCAAGTTTCTTTACCATTCCAGACAAAAGAGAAATAAATTCGGCAAATCAAGGAAGAAAATTTTGCCAAACACATTCACAATAGCTTGATGGTAAATAATGCAAGCAGTGGGTCCATAGCTCAGTGGTAGAGCATTTGACTGTAGATCAAGAGGTCGCCGATTCGATCCCGATTGGCCCCTTTTCTCCTTACACAATTGGGCGAATCAAGGAAGCAAATGTTGGCATAAAAGATCAAAAGGTCCCGGTTGGGCCCTTCGGCAAGTCAAGGAAGAAAACTTTGGCATAAAACTCACAATAGCTTGATCGGTAAATAATGCAAGCAGTGGGTCCATAGCTCAGTGGTAGAGCATTTGACTGCAGATCAAGAGGTCACCGATTCGATCCCGGTTGGGCCCTTTGGCAAGTCAAGGAAGAAAACTTTGGCATAAAATTCACAATAGCTTGATCGGTAAATAATGCAAGCAGTGAGTCCATAGCTCAGTGGTAGAGCATTTGACTGCAGATCAAGAGGTCACCGATTCGATCCCGGTTGGGCCCTTTCTTAAATTCATCATATTTGATTAATTTATCATATTTTACAAGGAAACCAACCTGAATGTGTATTAAATAAATTGGGCAAATAAAGGAAGAAAATTTTGGCCAAAACGTTCACAATAGCTTGATCGGTAAAGAATACAAGCAATGGGTCCATAGCCCAGTGGTAGAGCATTTGCCTGCTTATCAAGAGGTTGTCAGTTCGATAGCTTGATCAACAAAGAATACAAGCAGTAGGACCATAGCTCAGCGGTAGAGCATTTGACTGCAAATCAAGAGGTCGCCGATTCGATCCCGATTGGCCCCTTTTCTCCTTACACAATTGGGCGAATCAAGGAAGCAAATGTTGGCATAAAAGATCAAAAGGTCCCGGTTGGGCCCTTCGGCAAGTCAAGGAAGAAAACTTTGGCAAAAAATTCACAATAGCTTGATCGGTAAATAATGCAAGCAGTGGGTCCATAGCTCAGTGGTAGAGCATTTGACTGCAGATCAAGAGGTCACCGATTCGATCCCGGTTGGGCCTTTTCTTAAATTCATCATATTTGATTAATTTATCATATTTTACAAGGAAACCAACCTGAATGTGTATTAAATAAATTGGGCAAATAATGGAAGAAAATTTTGGCCAAAACGTTCACAATAGCTTGATCGGTAAAGAATACAAGCAATGGGTCCATAGCCCAGTGGTAGAGCATTTGCCTGCTTATCAAGAGGTTGTCAGTTCGATAGCTTGATCAAAAAAGAATACAAGCAGTGGGTCCATAGCTCAGCGGTAGAGCATTTGACTGCAAATCAAGAGGTCAATGGTTTGATCCCGGTTGGGCCCTTTTGGCCTAACTCTATTGGGCGAATCAAGGAAGCAAATTTTGGCAAAAAAGATCAAGAGGACCCTGTTTGGCCCTCCCTTCGGCAAATCAAGGAAGAAAATTTTGGCAAAAACATTCAGAATGGCGTGATCGGAAAATAATGCAAGCAGTGGGTCCATAGCTCAGTGGTAGAGCATTTGACTGCAGATCAAGAGGTCACCGGTTCGATCCCGGTTGGGCCCTTTTTTAAATTCATCATATTTTACTTTATTTTAGAGAATAAAATGAATGGATCAACCATTCATTTGATCATCAACGATCCAATAGTTGATGTTACTTACTTTATGTTCTAAAGTGTGTTGTTCACTTTAGAGGAGCCAAATCCAAACATATGATACAGTGCAGAGTATAATTTTATATTTTAGGCATGTTTTGAAATTTGAAGCATAGGAAAAAAAGTGTTAGAAGCATAATATTAAAACTCACTAGGGAATTTCTTGGAACTCCTGCGGCAAGAAATAAAGGTTGATTGACGTGACAGTAACCCATTAACCGGGGCACTGTAGGTATGATATCTCTGTGATTCACAACTCGCCAGCTGTCTTTAACTTTCTGCAAATATAGGAGCAAAACTTTTAACTGTTTAACAAACACAAACAGTGAAATAAATAACTACTATTGCATAACATATGACCACTAGGAAGACAAAATGGCCTAAATAAAATATTCTAGAGTTTGCTATGACTTTTCGCCACATGCTCAATTCATTTTGTGCTTTGGTAGTGTTGTTTATAATATTTCTTATAAATTGGCAGTATCTCTTTCTTTTCGTGGGTCTAATTGAACATCATTCTCTGATATGTCTGTTATGAGCCACACTAACAAGACAGCAATTGTCTCTTGCCAAAATCGAAGTATTGAATCACTTAGCATCAGTTGCATTCTTTTGAAGCATTTTCTCACAACTGCTTGTTTGGACATGCTCATGAAACATTCTAACAGAAAGACAGAATTTATGTTCCCACAGGTGTCAGATCATCGTTATTGGAACTGTTGTACATCATGCCAAAAATGGAGTTTCTGATGTTTGATAGCGACGAAGATCCATATTGGTGGGTGTTATTCATTGAGGAACATTTCGAAATGAGGGAAACACTAAATGAGGAGAAGCCAACAGAGGGGTGGAAGGTACTCAGAGGCCGTGCTGGCCGAAGGTTGCTATGCATATTGGTGGGTGTTATGCATATTGCTTGCATTTTGTTTGCTTGATTTTTTTGGAAGGTACTCAGAGTTCTTGCTTGCAATTTTTTTGGCGTTTTAAGTCCAAATATTGTGACATCTTGGCTATATACAACGAAGAAGAGGGGTCTGAAATTGAATCGATGTCATTGATGGCTAAAGGTTCATGTGATCTTCAACAAGGACTAACCAAGGAAAACAAATTTTAATTGCGATAGTAGAAGAGAAGGAAAAAAGTCAGACGGAAAATGAAGGAAAAAGAAATGAAAGGTCCATTACAAAACCGAAAATGCACATGAGGGTTGTCTTGATTTTGGATTGTAAAGGGGGGCCTAAGTGGGTTTTTGTAGAGACAAAGCCTACTGCTGCCATACTCTGTTTTTGGGCCAAGGTTACTACCCAAAATAGAGTATATGATCCAGGCAAAAGTTTTCATGTGTCATGTATTGCTCAGTCACTCTACTTCAAATTATGGGACCCTGGTGGACACTAATGCAAGGACAAAGTGAAAATGTTGGAGGGAGTATTGTTAGACCTCTTATAAAGAATGTTTACATGAAGAGGGACAAAAATAATTGTTATATGCTGTCAGTAGCGGTTAATGTTAATAGGAGCAGCAGCTACTATTATTAGGAGCAGTTACTATCATTAGGAGCAGTTACTATCATTAGGAGTAGTTATCTTAATTAAACAGTTATGTGTAAGTGGTTGTGTAATAAGGGAACCCAAATTTTATTCTGGTTATCCTGAAGTTGTGTGAATTAGATATTGGGAGGGAGAGTGCCAAGCTCTCAAATTCTTGGCATGTTAGAGTAGAGTGTCTGTCCTGTTTCTATATTGTCTATAATTTTGACTCTGTTTTAGAAACTATTTCCAGCAGAGAATTATCTATATAATTCAGTATTTTACTCCATAGATATCAGTTTCTATCATTTTGTTGTAGATGAACAAGATCTATTCTGGCAACAACAGAACTTATTTACTGGTAATTTTCAATAGTTGTTATTAGATGCATAGGATTCCAGCCTCATAAAACAAGCACCTTTAAGAGGTTTTTTTTAATATTGTATTCTGTGATAAGGATATGGCAGCCATAGAGATATATATTCGTTATGAGCTTTTGGCAGTTGAAAAAATATATATTCTAGACCAATGAGAGAAATAATGGACATTTTATTAAACACAGCATGTAATAAGGCGACGAAAACAGCATCAACAAAATAATTATATAACCTTTTCTGACCTCATTGTAAACCTCTGCAAATCTTTTGTTACCAACCCTAGGAGAACCAAAATTATACATAGTAATAGAAATTGCTCCCCGTCTGATAGACAAAATCAATCAATGAATCAATATTGTATATAGTCGTTCCCATTAATATATAATATGGCATAAACAGTAAATATAAATATTAGGTTAAATTAATTTGCAGGTCTTGTACTTCTGGAAAATGGTTAAACAAAAAAATTAATGCATTTATATACAAGAAATTATTAGGATTAAAATTGTATAGTTTCAACATATTCAATTCAAAACCAGCCAAAACAGGGAAAACAGATATATTACTTGAGAAACTATTTCCATGATTTGAACCCGTGACATCCAGCTCACGGGTTAGTGTTGCGTGAAGGCTTCCCTTCATTTAAAATGCATAGTTAATATAAAATAACTATATGACTAGTTAAAAGAATCATTACACACATATACATGTAAAAATTTAGACTGTCATAAAAATTTAATGCTCTTACAAAACTCCTTTTAAATTTGTCACTGGGTATTGAAATTAAAATTTTATTGAATTTTGTTAATCTTTGTATGAAGACTTGATTCATTTAAAATTCAAAGTACATTGTAGTCATGAGTTGTTTCCTTAGGATTTATGGACTTTTATTTCTTTAAAAATAACTAAAATATAATTAATTTATGTAAATATATAATATATTTTAAATAAAGAGTATTTGTCTAAAAACTGTTAATGTTCAGCCTACATCATCCCTAGCATCACTGAATATATGACAGCATTGTCTTATATAGGATCTTGTATGATATAACACTAAACATGATAATAATATTGAAATTTTATAAGAAGAGATCTTAAAATAAATAATAAACAAAAGAAATTGGTTAGAAAAATAAACTTACTTAGCTAACTGATTTGATGAAAGTTCAAGAGCAAGCAAGGTAGCCAATGCACCACCCAAACTATGACCAGTCATATAAATCTGCCATTTGTGGATGAACTCGGAATGATCATCTCTATAACAAAAACAATTTACTTTCAGTTTGTCAATATGTAAACAAATTTTGAGGAGTAAAATTAATATAGTGACACATTGACATGTAAAAATCAAATGGATATTATCAACAATCAATGGCAATACTTATCAGAGTATGGAGAAAGAGATTGGTACTTATATCCAATAGGGAATATGTGGTCATCATGGTCATGGGGAAAATAATGTAAAATATTTATTTCATAATGTAAAATGGCCTAGAGTATGATCCAAATACCATATTTCAAGCCCAAAGGGCTTTTGCGAGAAAGGAATTTTCAAGAGAAGTAATAAAATCATGAGGTTTCTACCATGCACCCCCACACCTTAACCTCCCACCTCCATCCCACTTGAAATTACATTTTTGCCTTTTCTTTACTATCTATAAAACCCTCAAAAAAATTTAGCACTCATTCTTCCACCCCTATTTTAAAACTTTACAGAAATTACCCCACCATTCGAAAATTTACAAATTTAGGCAATATAAAAAGTAAGTAATTTTTCTTAATTTTGAATTTTTCATAATTTCGAAACAATTATTTTTGAAATTTTCTAAACTTTACAACAACATTAAAGTTTCGAAATAGGTTTTTTTTTTCCAGATCTTCGAAAGTTTTCATCAATACGTAACTTTGTAAACGTTAATTTCCAGTTTTTTTCAAAACTTTCGAAACATTGGAATGTTTGAAACAGTAAATCTTCGAAACTTTCTAAATTAAAAAATGGAAAGTTATATAAATGGAAAAATATATAAATGGAAATTTTATATCATGAATTAAAAACTCTCAGATTTTGAAAGTTTCGAAATTTTTGCGAAGGTTCCATTTCGAAAATTTTGAAATCCTCCAAAGTTTGAAAATTCTAGAAATTTTCAAATTTCTAAATGTTTGAAAATTTCATTTCGAAAGTTTCAAAAATATCTGGAAAATTTTCATTTCGAAAGTTCCAACAATTTTTGAAAAAAGTTCATTTCGAACATTTCATAACTTCAAAGTTTGAACAATCTAGAAAATTTTCATTTTGAAAATTTCAAAACATTCGAAAGTTTCAACAATTTATGAGAAAACTTCATTTCGAACACTTCAAATTTTCGAATGAGGGTGAAAAAATGAGGGTTAAATATTTGGAGGGTTCTACAGATAGTAAAAAAAGACAAAAATATAATTTCATGTGGGATGAGGGGGTGGGAGGTTAAGGTGTGGGGGTGCATGGTAGAAACCTCTAAAAACATTCATATGCCATTAACCCAAAACTCAAACTTTTGGGTTAGTTGGTTTGTGATTGTGACTGTTGAAGTATCAGGGGATTTCATGGATTCGTGTTATTTTATTCTATTCAATTCAGATCTTCCTTTAATATAAGTATTTCTTATATCTTTATTTTCTTCCGATCATTCCTTGAAGAAGAGACTTTACTGAAATCTGCCTACTTAAACAGTCTTTGATTGCTGATAGATCATATTAGCATTTTCCACTGCCTTCCTTACGAGGAACTAAGTTTTATGATCTCGGGTTTCTTTTTTCCCCTTCCTTATTTTCTTCCAATCATTCCTTGATTTAAAGAAGAGATTTTATTATAATATCTATTTAAACAATCAGTGTCACCCAAATAAATCATAATAGTATTTTTCTACTACCTTCTTATAGTGACAATATCTTATTTGTTTGTTACATGATTCGCAAAAAAAAAAATAGCCAATGATTCAAATTAAAAGCTTAAAATTTAGAAAGAAAGAAGGTATTTGCATTTACCAAAAAAATATTCTAAGAGATACATCTTTTTAAGGCAGTGCTTTGTGCAATGTGTAACAAAACTTCTACGGAAGTACAACTTACACATAACCAATTGCAAGTCGAATCATAGAAATGATCCTGGTCCTAACTGAATCATATGCACCAAGGAAACCACTGTGAACCTGCAATGATCTCAGCACCATCAACAACCAAAGAAATTTCTGTTCTTGTAGTCTTTTAGAGATCTACTAAAAACAAACATAAACCTGCCAGCAATTAACATACCTGAATCTCTTGCTTGAAATCTCCACCTATCCTTTCAGGATTCAGCCTATGGAAGTGATAGCGAAGTTACATATGGAATAAAATAATATGGTGAAATAAAAAAACATAATAAGTAAGTTGATTATGATTTGGCGCAGCACCAATGGATAAATTTTAAGGCTCCCTTATATGGCATAGCCTCAATAAAAGACAATACATAAAAGCAGCATTTTTACAATACTATTTGAAGCCGTAACACAAAATAGAAACAACAAAAACATGTATTTGGCCATATCTCATGTTTATTCTAGGCAATAGATATTAGGCCAAAAAGTACTCTATTAGTCCCTAATTATAAGACCCCTTTCACTTTTTCTTTGTCCCTTAATATAAGATCATTCACAAAATTCAACATCCATTAATGATTTCTTTACAAATATATCCCTAATCAATTTACTATTGAAAAACAAATTTTTTTTCTCTCTTACGATATTAATAATTATAAGGGTAAATACCTAAAAGCAACATATTTTTTTGACAGAATTATTACTACAACCACTTTTCTATAATACCCGTAAAATATGTTAGAGGGTCTTAAAAATAGGGACAGAGGGAGTAGTTAGTTAGGGTGCAGGGAGGGAAGGATGAGCAGACTAATGAGGGCACTGAGCTAAAAGAAAGAGCACTTTCTAGTTTTAAGGAGCTTAGCTCGAATTTTACATTTATCAACATGTCTCATATTCACAATGATGATAAGCTTTTTCAATAGATGAAAAAACTAAAATGTCTTGATGTTATCCGTCGAATATGCATATATTGCATTTTACAATTTTTCCTAATTCCTTTTTTATTTTAATTTTTTTCCCTTCTAATTTTTTTATCAATTATTGTTTTAAAGTCATCAAATAAATCATTCAAATAATCAAGTAATATAAACTGAATACACTAATCAAAAAACATACAGGTATGATACCTCACAAAATAAAAAATATATCAAAGTGGCAAGATACTAGAACTAAAAAACAAACCACTAAACAAAGTCACAACATGGTTAAAATGAATGTTACCCGGCTGGAACAAGCATTAGATCAGTTACTAAGTCCTTCCATTGTGTCTGAAAAATCAAAAGCATGAGGATCTTGAAGACTAACCAGATGGCAGAAGCAGTACAATGCCTAAAAGAACAAGAAGAATATGAACTACCTGTTCCGTTCCCCTAAATGCAATCACTAACCTTCTTCGCACAGAATCACGCCAAATTGCAAGCTGAGATGTTATAATGATTAAGAAAATATAAAGCAGTTAATGGAAAAAGATATTGGCAATAAAACACATAATTTGGGATAATACATTGCCAACTGTCAAATGCATGAAACATAAGTGAACTCATTAATGAAGAGATAACAAAATACCTGTGTGTCGGTGGATGCGGTGTCTAAGAAACATATTTTTTCGAACTCAGACTTAATGAAACTAGGATGACCAAGTGAAGTTGCCAGCAATGTCCAAGCCTCTATGGCAGTTTCAGCAGTTGAAAAAAGTGCTCTCATTTCTTCAGCTTCTTTATCATCCAACAATGACCCGTTTTGTGGGCTAGGAGACTTCTGACTTGTAGAATATTCAATGTCATTGCCTACTCCTTTGGTAGAATCTTCTTTGATTTTCCTCTCTTCAGAAGAACGTCCTTCATCTTTCATTTTGGAAACTGTTGCTGTCAAAAGCATTAAACCTCCTAAAATTGAATCAGTTTGCTTCATCAATTTCTCAGTTACCTTTTTAACCTCTGGAAGTGAAGACTGAATCACAGAAATGGCAGGTTGACCACTTGTTTTGTTGTCTGTGTCTTCTGTGCCTCCAGGTATTGCAAGACCAGATTGAATATAAATAGTCTCTGCAATATTTTGGGATTGCGAACCAATTTTGTTAAGAAACTCCAGTCCATCCCACTTTAATTTCTCTGGAACAGAGAGACCTAGCTTTTGAACAATGTTGGCATTGATAACATTAGAAAAATTCCTCCAAAAACGTTGATTTGACCGCTCTTCCTCACTAGCTTGAGTTGATGGTTCCAAAGCCTGTCCATTTTCAGTTTCACTGTCACATGAGCGAAACTCTTCCATGTTTCTTTGTTCACTAGAATCTTCGATAGAGGCTTCTGAACTGGCATCCTCAGGAGAAGTCATCTTTAACATAACAGCAGATTCATTCGAAATCCTAGAACTTTCAATATCATTATCATTATCAATATCAGACATCCGACCCTTCTCTACATTTGAATTGTTAAATGCCTTTAACTGCCCAAATGCATATTCCACAAATTGGCTGACTTGTACTGTATCAGAACCAATAACCTTTCTGAGTGCAGAATCAAAACCATTATTCCTTAGAAAGTTTGAAACAAAAGGTATTTTCCACCATTTTTTCTCGTCTTCAATTTCATCAAAGGTCTTATATTTAACCTAAAATCCAAAATTTATTTTACAGAAACTCATTAAAATGTAATCTCTATATCCATAAGCAAATTGACAACATATAAAGAATACAAGTAATTGGCGATGATAAAGTGAATAGTTTATCTCAAGAAAGTCAACTAAATTACAGCCTATGAAGCACACACTCCGACATGGACACTAGGGGTGTACATGACCCAATCCGTCCCACAAACCCGTCCTAACCCGTAAGTAATGGAATGGATCTAACCCGGTCCCAAAAATAAAAGACAAGACGGCGACAAAGTAGAAAAAAGACCAGGTTCGGGTTAGCCGTCCCAAATTAATTTAAGGACAAATGATTATTTTATGTTATTATTGATTCACTCTCTCTAAATATAATTTACCAATCAGATCACTAACTTATGGTTTGTAAAACCATTTTGAGTTACTACTCTTAAATGTATTAGCAAGTGGTAATTGTAGTTGACTTACTATAAGTTACTTTATGTTTTTTTTTTTCTATAAAAAGTTTAAGGATTGTCATTTGGCGACTCATCTTGTGACCAACTCAGTCTCATCTTTATCTTGACCCGTCCTTATTGAACCTGCAACTCATCATGTTTGGTCGGGTTAAGGGATGGATTAGGGTCTAAACATGGGTCCGATCAAACATTGGGATCGGGTAAGGGACACATCAAACTCGACCTGACTCGTTAATTGTACACCCTTAATGAACACCTAACATGACATGGACATGTTGACACCACTAATGAAAAAATATAGGACATTGACACCAATACATGTACACTTAATTATTTATTTATTATAATTAAATAAAATATGAACATTATCTATAAAAGATCTAAAATGAGAATCAAAATATATATGTGCATGTAAATTTAGCAATTAGTTTCATCACACAAAAATTCTAAAACACATGATAGTCTTTCACCTTCATTCATCCATCTACAACCAAAAAGCTAAAAATGATATAATCAAATTTAATTTCTTTAACCGCTCATTGATCATCATTGTTTCGACACATTTGTAATCCCATAAATGTGTGTGAAAGGTGTCTAAGGTGTGTCGAAGCAAAGAAAAAAAAACTTGGAAGTTGTTTGAGTTATATCAAACACACGTCGTACAGGTGTCAAGCATTGTCGCATGTCAGACACATGGACACACAATCTTAGATGTGTCTATGCTTCATAGATTACAACTAATAGTCATTTTGCATTAGCCCATAGAGAATTTATTGATTAAATCAAAATTGATAAGACCTTTAAAGAGAACACAATTTCATGCATGGGATAAGGATGTGAAATTCAAACTATGTAAATAGAGAAGCATAATTTTGTCCACTAAAATTTACAGGAAGTAAAAACCGCAAAGACATCACGCTGTTCACCAAATACACATGCCAATAATTTTTTTGGTTTGCTTTTATTGTTTTCCATTAAAAGAAACATACCTCCAGCTGAACCTTTCCACCACCACCCATTCCTTCCAACTCCACCAATATTTCATGTGTATCTCCTAAAAAAAAACACACACACAAAAATTGCAGTCAGAAGTTTAACGGAAGATCTCACTTTATGTGATCTTATAAATAAAGGGAAATGCTATCAAACACCACTTTTTAAACATGCAAAAAAGGAAATAATTTTGGAATGTGTGTATTCAACGCCTTGAAATTTTAGAAAGTGATAGTTTTTATATAAAGCTTTTTTTCTTTCCTTTTTTCACTTGATAACAAGTGCTCTTCAAGTGTCCCAAGGGCACTTGTTAGCACGACCCATAAATAAATCCTAGATTCTATAACACTTTTATTGACAGTTAACTTTTCAAGAAATCATGACATTCAGACATGTCCGCAAGAAAATAGAGCATATTTCAACTCATTGAAATTTTAAGCAACATAAGAATCTTTCAATATCTCACAAGATTTTCCGGTCCTCACCATCACAAAGCCATTCCAAGTCAACAACTGCATTCCCCATGCGTTTGTGAGGGATTACAAGGTTTGCATCCCAAGCTGCAACCTAAGATATACGGCCAGTTGTTAGAAATTTAACATTAACTTTTTTCTAATTTTACCATCAGACTTTTGATTTAATTTTTTGCATATACATTCATAATTTTCATTTTTGTGATATCATACGAAACCATTAATTTGTCTTCATCTCATAGCTTAATCTTTTGGTGTAGTTGGTTGATAACTATCACCATAAAAATAACAGTCCACACCATAAATTAAACGATATAAGAAAAAAAGGAGAAACAAAGTAAGAGTGTCCTAGAGAATTGTTCTGGAAAATTTCTTATATCAACCACAAATCACAATCTTACATGACCATTATTATTTTATATCATAACACTTCTTAGACTAGCATTTGTTCTTAACAAATCAATGCGATCCTTGAGAAATATGTGAGTACCATCCATTAATAAAACTTTCTGCACAAATATCTAGAGTATGATATAAGAAGACAACCTAACTTTAAGTCAAATACGAACGTTCTCTCAAGCACATCAAACTCAACTGTATCAGATTATAACTTCTAAAGAGTAGAAAAGGGCTTATGTACATCTATTTTAGTAGAAGTACAAAGCAATGATTAGTTGCTACGAATTTTCATGTATCACACTATGGCATAGATTTCATGCACGTTCCAATGTCACTTCCATGCTTAAAATGATTCCCATTCATTTATTATTTTTTATGTGGAGAAAGGATTCTCATAAGCATGCATATCCCAATGTGTGTCTGTATGGGTGCACAGATGAGAGAGAGAGGGAGAGAAACCATGCTTCTTAACCTGTAGAGGTTTGATTGGAGACTGCTTAATATTAAAAGCAAACTCCTCATTCCATGTTGGCTCCTTTGCCCTGCCACCAATTAATTTTACATAAATGTACTATATTTACATACCAATTGTGATAATTATTGAAAAAATTATATAGCACTGCTGCATTTAAGAAAGCCAATTTAGTTCAGAAACTGAAGAGATTTGTTTGGCAGGATTTTACAACCCACTGTACAAACTCTGCAATGGCAATGGCTGTACAAACTCTGCAGTGGCAATGGCTGTAAACTATTTAGGACTATTTAAATTATTTTTAATCATTAGATGGTAGCCATTGAATAACTGAAATGACAAAATAGGTAAAAAGTAAATAATATAAAAGCTCACCCCCATTTGATATTGCTTTTAGCAGTCTGAGAATCCATCTGTATGACAACATATGGATCACTTGTTCCCTAGAATGAATGTAAAGCAACAAATAAATAAAAAGAAAGTCAAGAAGTTGTCTTAATTAGCTAAAAATGGAGCTGAAAAATAACTCAGTTGTGTGGCTAAGTAACAAGTTCACTTCATTTCAATACAGTAAAGAACTATCCAGTATAGTAAATTTGTATAAGGCAACCAACCCATGGATCCATGGCAGGGAAACTAAATCCTTTTTTCAACTTTATGAAGAGTTGTCCATCATAAACTTCACGAAAAAATTCCCTACATATATCCAGAAAGATCTCGTCAAACATGCCCGTTAGTTTAATAAGGAAGACATTTGAAATTAAATATAACAACAACCATCAAGCTTTATCCATCTAGATGAAGTAGACTACATAGATCAAATAACGTCATTGGGTTCTATTAAAAACAGACTTGAATAATTTAAATACAATACAATGATGGCGAGAACAGCTCTAAGCGCAACTATATAAGGCAATTGGCACATACTCAGAAAGATAGATTGTCTTGCAACCAGCAGCATCAACTTCACGCCTACCCAAGTTTTCCTGAAACATGTTAAACAGGAAGAAAAAAGAAAAGGGTTAAAAAGAGTACAAATACATCACAAAGAACATATATATTAGGTCAAGTTGTGTCACTTATGATCATTCCAATTTTTTTCCTTTACAATCTCACAAATTAAATCATATTTTGTAACCAGAAAAGAGGATATATGCATTACCGGGGTAAACAGATTTTACATTGGCGTTCAATGAGAAACCAATTTTTGCGGTTATATTTAAAATGCAGTTGCAAAGTGAACTTATGTGATAATATTAAGAGTTCTCATTTAATACCATCGTAAAATGCATCCCCTTGAGGATAGCTTTTTCTCCTCCAAAAACACACCACATTACTATTTTCAACATACATAAATAAACATACTAAACCAAACTAAATTGGCAACATACTGATTTTTTGTTTTAAAATTTCCTTGTCAATCTCTCAAATTCAATTAATTTTTTTTTAAAATTCACAAATAATTTCAGCTCAGCTTTTTTTTCTTCCTCCAAATATAGAAAAGCTAAAAAAAATGAAATCACCATAACATTTTAACTAGAAACTAAACTACAAACTTTTAAATCAAACTAAAATAAAAATAATGAATTTCACTTCACTAATCTATAATCCCAAAAGATATTCCTCAATTTTCTCAGATACAAACAAAAATCAAACGAAGAGAAAAACATACAGGTGGACCTGTGTAAGCTTCAAAGGCGAAACCAGCTAGAATAACGGCAAGGTTAATATCAAACGGAGGCCGTTCATCGTTTTTATCAATGGCAACTTTCTCAATCTGAGAATCGGTTTTCGATGAATTACAGATTGGGAAAATTTGCTTTCTACTTCGTCTTCCATTGAGACCTGTGAAAGAGAGAAACCGGAAATTTCCGGGGAAATAGTAATGAGGCGGGAAAGTGCGAGAAAATTGGGGCCTTGTGGAGTGTAGAGAGAGAGTGTAACGGAATTGAAGAGAGTTCATTTTTTACACGTGCGTGAATAGAAGAAGGGAGTGATAGTGGTAGAAAGTAGAAGTAGAAGTAGAAAGAAAGAGCGACGAGGAGAAGAACTGAAAAAGAAAGGTGGTGGCAATTTGTGTAATTTGGAGGAAAATAAGGGGTGGATTGATTTGAGAAGAGATGGTGAGTTTTTCGTGCACGGCTAGTGTGAGCATAGATAGAAGTATATTCAGTTGAGGTAACGGTGGTTGGTTCTCGAACATGTTCAGGTTTCTGTCACTGGACGGTGACACGGTAACACTTACTGCATTCAAAGTCAATCAATATTTCTTTTTCAAGATATTAGCGATGCATATATGGAGTGTTATATATACAAAAAATTCATCTGCATTTTCTTATGTATTTTTAGTGGGGTTCCTTAATTGAAAATATACTTTGATTACAATAAAGTTTGAGAAAATAATGGAGATGAAGATATTATTGAACATATTAATATTTTAGGTTTAAAACAGCATCAAACAACATATTTCTAAATGTATTTAAATTTTAGTGAAAAAAAAAACTAATTAATATTATGTGCATTGTTTTTAAATTATTATTTTTTATTTATATAAATTGACTCATATAATTTAGTAAAATTATTTTTTCTTATAATACATTTTTAATTTACATAAAATTATTAAACGCAATAATTATTATAAAGAAGTTGAGCAGCAAATAGTCAATTATGTTTAAATTTTGACTTTTAAATCAATTCACCCTTTAACTTTTAACATATGCTTACTTCATGTTATCGGAAATATCACTTTAGTAAAAAAAAATCTTAAACTAAATATTATTATCAATTTTTAATTTAATTTTAATTATTTTTTATATTATATTTTAATAATTATTATATATACAATTTAC
>JBBPBT010001050.1:1007062-1042344 GCA_037974875.1 Cicer bijugum
ATTAATTAAATTATATCTTAAGAATAAATGAAATCGCTCATTTTTATATAAATAAAATATTTACTAACAATTAAGTTTTTCTTGATAATGTATTCTTTTCTTAATACCCCATATTTTTATGAGTAAAAACTTTGTATTTTTGGAAAAGGCACATATTTATGTTTCTAATTACGGTGAGTTTGTCACAATTATAGTGAATCACTATCATTCTATAAAATATATAATTTGTAATTTTTTATTACATATAGGAGTCTCATGAAAACTCTATAGTTTCTTAATATAATTATATTGACCAACATGTCCAAATTCTTAAACTTTAAAAGAAGATAGAAAAAAAAATAATAATAATCTATGTTTTATTATATCTGATACTGGCTTTCATCAACAAAGCACAACAATATCAAGACTTAGTAGTTTGCTAATCCCTTTCAACTAGGAAAAAGCAATACTCGCCAAAAAAAGGAGAAAAAAAAAACGTACATATTAATATCCTTCCATTTATTTGAATGGAGGAAGAATAAAACAGCATTCACAAATGAACCTAGTTTTGATTTTTGTCCATCCCAAGGGTGTGCTTCACACTTTCCACAGCACCATGAGCCATGTTCTTCACTTGCTCTCCAGTCTGCAACAACAAGATGTATGCTTTTAAACAATGATACATTTCAAATTGATAAAAAAAATAAACACAATCAACAAAAAGCTCGTAAATAATAATAAAAATCATGTCAAAATTGATTTTAGATAATTTCAATATAAACATTCCTCAATCATCTCTATTTCTTTTAATTTTATCTTTTTTTTTTATTTTTTTTATTTAGATTTAAAGTTTATATCATATAGATCATGTCTATAGCATATTACATAAATATAAAATCATTTGTAATGTATATCATGTTAATTTTGATTTATCCTAATTGAAAAATTGTGAACATAAATATATTGAGATTAGTTAGCAACCTGCTGGAGAAAACCAGCAGCTTCCTCCTTGTTTCTCTCTGCAGTCTGCCCTGTTGTGTTAGCAGCTGCATGAGCTCTGTCTGCAGCTGCAGAGGCTGATTCCTTTGTAGATTGCATCCAATCTTCTGCCTTAGCCTACCCATAATCAAAAATTATATTATTAGTGAACATGGTATCTATTTTTCTTGGACAAGGAAGTGTTCAAATTGTAGAGAAAATTAGTTTCACTCCAACAATCAATAATCCAACATTTTACATTTTTTAAAATCGTAGATTCTAATTAGATATCAACGTAAAACTATTTTATACGGGCAGTGTATTTTTTTTTAAATATATATATATATATATATATATATATATATATATATATTTAAGTACACATAATGTGATATGAATAAATTGTGTTTTCACCTGAGTCTGGCCATGGGATTGGCCTGCAGAGAAGTTTTGTTGAGCACTTGACATGATGAATAATGGAATTGAAGAAGTAAAAAGTTATTACAAGGAACAATTAGATATTACAAGTTGGTGTTGTTGTTATTAATGTTGTTTCACAAGGTATATATAGTATTTTGGTTTGCATCCAAATGTGAAATATTATGCATAAAGATAGGATATCTAAGTGTTTTGCGTATATTTCTGCTTTTGAAAAGGGCTTTGGGAGAGAGAATACATGTAAATCACTAATAAAAGACAATCACACACCTCCAAGTTCTGTTTAATATTAATTATATTTTTATAAGATTTTATTCAAAAAAATATAGCATACAGTTATAATTTTTTTTTACATAAGTTATAATATTTTTTTAGACAAAAATTCTATTTAATAATATTTTTTAGATATTATAGTTATAATATTAGTAAAAAAAATTATTAGTTATAACACTTTAATTTATCCAAATATAAAAAAAATGTATTCCATTTTTTAGTGTTGAAGAGACCGACCGGATTATTTTTTTGTTATACTAGTCAGATTGGTTGATTTGATCCAAATTTTAGTATTTTGATGATAAGATTAAGCATATCTTATTGCAAGAATTTGTTTGTCCATTAACTATACATCATCGAGCCTTAGATGATTGTCGAGTTATATGAGTTTTAGCAGTTAAAATATTTTTAGGTGATTTTAAAGTCTTTTAAGTTGGTCTTCTATGATACTATTTACATGTTCCATTATATTGGATAAATGTAATGTTTGAATCTGATTTTGATTACATAAATTTAAAGGGGTTGTTTTACCTAAAAAAAATAGACACTCGTCGTAATTTCAAAAATGGTAGATTTGTATTTTTTTTCTAATATAAAAATATTAGTTATATTTTATATGAAATGTTACTTTATCTATTTTCACACATATATAAAAAAGACGATAAACTAATAAAGGATATGTAAGTAATTTGAGTATATTTCTGTTTTTGAAAATGGTTTTGGGATAAGGGAATATATGTAAGCCTATGATAAGAGACAATCACGCGCATCCAAGTTCTATTTAATATTAATCATATTTCTATAAGTAAGAACTTATTCAAAAAAATCTAGCATACACTTATAATATTTTTTTTAGACAGAAGTTATAATATTTTTTTTGGGCATAAATTCTATTTAATAATTTTATTTTAGATATAATAGTTATAATATTAGTAAAAAAAATTATTAGTTATAACACCTTAATTTATCTAAATATAAGATAAATCTATCCAATTTTTTAGTGTTGATGGGACCGATCGGTCTATTTTTTGGTTATACCAGTCAGATTGGTTGGTATGATCTAATTTTTAGTACTTTGATGATAATTTTAAGCATCTTATTACATGAATTTGCTTGTCCGTTATCTATGCATCATAGATCTCTCACTTCATGATGAATTAGGCAAGAAAATTTTAGAATGAAGGTGTGGAACATGAATTATGAAATTAGGGTTAGAAGGATTTCATTAGAATAGTTATAAGTTTATAAATAAAAGTATACATTTCAAAGACTTGTCACATTATTTTAACTTTTTATAGACTTAAAATATTGTAGTAGAGCCATCTATTTTTTTTTTTAAGAAATAAAGAGGATCTCTGTTCATAAAATTTATAGTGTGTAACAATTAAAGTCTTTGCGCTATGATTTGAGCGAGTTGGTTTTGCTTTTGAGTGTCCAATTCTATTTACAGTGCAAATTACGTGTCAAATAATACATGTTGTTTTGAGCCTTAGATGACTCTCAGGCTATATGAGTTTCAACAGTTTAAAATATTTTTAGGTGATTTTAAAGTCTTTTAAGTTGTTCTTCTATGATACGATTTACATGTTCTATGTTCTATGTTCTATTAGATTGGATAAATGTATGGTTTGAGTCTGATTTTGATTACATAAATTTAAAGGGATTGTTTTACCTCAAAAAAATAGATACTTGTCATAATTTCAACAATGACATATTTGTTTTTTTTTTTAACATAAAAATATTTGTTCTATTTCATATGAAATGTTACTTTATCTGTTTTCACATATATTTAAAAAAGATGATAAACTAATAAAGGATCTATAAGTGATATGCACATATTTCTGTGTTTGAAAAGGGTCTTGGGATGAGAGAATACATGTAAGCCTCTAATAAGAGACAATCACGCACCTCCAAGTTCTATTTAATATTAATCATAATTTCATAAGTAAGATTTTATTCAAAAAAAAAAAAAATCTAACATACAATTATAATATTTTTTTTAGACAGAAGTTATAATATTTTTGTTGGACATAAATTCTATTTAATAATATTTTTTAGATATAATAGTCATAATATTAGTAAAAAAATTATTAGTTATAACACCTTAATTTATCCAAATATAAGAAAAATTTATCCAATTTTTTAGTGTTGATGGAACAGGTCGATCTATTTTCGGTTATACTAGTCAGATTGGTTGGTTTGATCCAACTTTTAGTACTTTGGTGATAACATTACACATCTTATTGCAGGAATTTGCTTGTCCATTACCTATGCATCATCAATCTCTCATTAGAATAGTTATAAGTTAAAGTGTGGAACATGAACTATGAAATTAGGGTTAGAAGGATTTCATTAGAATAGTTATAAGTTAGTAAATAAAAGTATACATTTCAAAGACTTGTCACATTATTTTAATTTTTTAGACACTCAAAAATTGTATTAGAGACATCTATTATTTTTAAGAAATAAAGAGGATCTTTGCGCTATGATTTTTAAGATATCAACTAAAGTCTTTGCGCTATGATTTGAGCAAGTTGGTTTTGCTTTTGAGTGTCCAATTCTATTTACAATGCAAATTACGTGTCAAATAATACATGTTGTTTTGACCCTTAGATGATTGTCGAGCTATATGAGTTTTAGCGGTCTAAAATATTTTTAGATGATTTTAAAGTTTTTTAAGTTGTTCTTCTATGATACACGATTTACATGTTCCATTAAATTGGATAAGTGTACGGTTTGAGTCTGATTTTGATTACATAAATTTAAAGGGATTGTTTTACCTCAAAAAAATTAGACACTCGTCATAATTTCAATAATGGCATATTTGAATTTTTTTTCTAACATAAAAATACTTGGTCTATTTCATATGATTGAAAAGGGCTCAAAAGGATTTTATCCAAATAGAATTGGACAGGTAATCATAATACTTTTATAAGTAAGATTTTATTCAAAAAAAATTAGCATACAGTTATAATATTTTTTTTAGACAGGTGTTATAATTTATTTTTGACAGAAATTCTATTTAATAATATTTTTTTTAGATATAATAGTTATAATATTAGTATAGAAAATTATTAGTTATAATACCTTAATTTATCCAAATATATAAAAAAAAATTATTCAATTTTTTAGTGTTGATGGGACTAGCCGGACTATTTTTTGGTTATATTAGTCAAATTAGTTGGTTTAATCCAATTTTTAATACTTTGGTAATAACATTAAAAGACAATCACGCACATCCAAGTTCTATTTAATATTATTTACCATATAATTATCTTTCTATAAGTAAGATTTTATTAAAAAAAATCTTGCATACAGTTATAATATGTTGTTTTTAAACAGAAATATAATAGTTATAATATTGTTTTCTAAAATGAGTTTTTCATATTTCTCATTCTTAGCTTGAAATTCCTCATTGAGTTTCTTTATTTCATAAAGTTGATTTTTGAGAAAAGCACATTTATGAGATAATGTATTTGAGTCATTTAAAAGATTGTGAAATTCAATTTCTAACTTTTCACAAGTAGGACATAGTTCTGAAATGTTTACCTTTTCAATTTCTAATTTTGCCATGAGGCAAAGGTTGGCCTTATCTTCCTTCTCTTGCTCAGAGGATGACTCGTCGCTGTCATCCCAAGTAATCATCATAGATTTATTTTTGTAAGGAAATCTTCTTGAGTTTCTTTTGTTTAGAGGACACTCAGTTTTGTAGTGTCCCATCTTGTTGCATCCGAAACAAGTTATCTGACTTTTGTCAATTTTTTCTTTTTGAGGAGATCTTCTATCTTGTCCTCTTCGATTTATCATCCTCTGAATTATTCTGGAAATTAGAGCGAGTCCATCTTCTTCCTCAAATAGAGGATACTTTGAGCTTTCCTTTTTTATGATATCTTTAGTCTTCTTGGAGGATGAACTTTCTATTTGGCTGGTTTTTAGAGCAATCATTCTTCCCTTTTTGCTTGGTTTGTTTGCCAACAACAATGGTTCATGAGCTCTTAGAGTTCCAACCATATCTTATAATTTCATGTTCGCCAAGTCTCTTACTTCTGTGATGGCAGTCACCATTGGTATCCATTCTTTTGGTAAACTCCTTAGGATTTTTCTTATCCTCTCTTGAATGGAGTATACCTTTCCAAGAGATCTCTAGTTGTTTAGTATAATTGTTAACCTTGAGAATATTTCATCAATGGTTTCTTCCTCCTTCATTTCGAATAGTTCGTAATCTCTTACTCCCATGTCAATCCTCGCTTCTTTTACGTGACTTGATCCTTCATGATGGATCCTTAGAGTGTCCCAGAGTTCCTTAGCGTTTTTGCATTCTTCAACTCTGTCATATTCTTCCCTGCTCAAAGCAGACGTTAGAAATAAATGAGCTTCAGAGTTTAGGAGTACCTTAGCATTTTCATCTGCCGTCCACTGTGCTTGAGGTTTCTCGTCAGAGGTTGCATCCGTGTTGTTGGTTCTTATGACATGATCCCATTTGAAACCACATACCACATTTTGTTATCTTGTGATATGAGAAATAGTCTCATCTTACCTTTTCAATGGTAGTAATCTGTGCCATCAAAATAGGGAGGTCAACTGAATGATCCTCCTTCAGAAAAAATGCTTAGCTTTTGACATTTTTCCTTTCAGATATTTTTCTCTTACACTGTTAGATGTAATTTTCTAGAGAACCTTGCTCTGATACCAATTGATGTACCTAAATATCACTAGAAATGGGGTTGAATAGGGATTTTGCTGTTTAAAAAGGTTATTCACGTGTTTTGAAAAACTATCCTCTCTAAGAGGATGTGAACCCGAGGATGGTAATTTAAACCTTTGAATTTGAGCTGACTAAAAGAAAGAGAAAATATAGAGAATGGCACACACAACTTTTATACTGGTTCACCCAATGAAGGCTACGTGCAGTCCTCACACACTTATGAGATTTTACTAATGATCAAACTGACTAACCTCTCACAGAGGTTGATTACACTTTGTGTTTTCTTTAGTCTCCCTAACCTTACAGTCTTGTTTCTTACAAGTTCCAACTATTTCCAAGTGAAACTCATGTGGAAATTACAAATTGATATGTGTATGATTGTTTTTCTTCTCTTAAACACTTTCTAGAAAGATATTTCAAAGATATAGGGAAAGATTATAGAAAGTTTAAGGAGAGAATAAATATTGCTCTTGATAGCTTTGAGATTCTTGATCTTTTTATGCAATGTTGTTGTGTGTTTGATAATGGAGAGCTCCCTGCCTTTTATAGAGATCTTTTGGTGCTCTTTCCATGTGGCAAACATCTTATGACCGTTGAGGGACTTGATCAAAAAGTCCATGGTCTTTGATCTTAATTACAGAACTGCCATCCAACTGTCCTTAAACTGATGCAATCCATCCTCGTGCAGGAAAATCAAACCTCCTAGGTACTTGGTCATGAGATGTCTTTTTCTCTTTTCATTCTTCAAGACATGTAAGACTGTATTTTTTACTTTTGTGGGCTACAACCTTTTTGTACACTACAAAAATTTTGAAACATTGTGACACATGCTTTGCGACGGTTTTTAGAAAACCGCCTGCGTTCATACACTGCGGCGGTTTTTCACAACCGCCGCCATAGTTGGTTCGAAATTAGAAATGCCCTAACCATTTTGACATCCCGCTGGTTCTTTTTCCCCCCCCCCCCCCCCCCCCCTCAAAACTCTCTCTTAGGTCTCATAACCAAAAAACCCTTTTGCCCTAAAATTTCAGAAATAAAATTTTATGCCATTCCGGTCGTTCCTCCCTCCACAATGTTCAGTTTCATTTTCTTGCTAGAGTTTTACGGCCTCCTTTCTACTTGCGTTATCTGGATTTCGTTGTAGTTGTGTTTACCGACCTCTGTTATGCTTGCATTTTCCGACCTCCATTTTGCTCGCATTTTTCGGCGACGATCCTGCTTCGTTTCCCAACAAGTATTCCACTTCACACGTGTTTTCAGGTTAGTTGCTTTAATTTCTCTTTTCTGGAAAATGTTTTTCGTGCTTGCGTTTTTTATTTTTCATGCTTCCTCTACAATGATGATTTTGAATGTTTTGAACTGTTTTTAATTTCAATGTTATGATTGTTACACACATGTTCCAATTTGTCGTTGCTGCATCTTTAGTTCCAATAGTTCAACAAAGTTATTTATTATTTTTATTATTATTGTTATTTGTAGTTTGGTTCACTAGATTGCAAGGAATTCAATAGAGATTGAACAATTGATATTAATAATTAGTAGAATCCATATTCTTACTATAATAGGAAGCATTGAAATTTTGAGCCATGAAAGTAAGCATGTTAGATATGAACTTGATGGGTGAAGAAAAACATAATCCATAATAAACAACCAAACAAATGAAAAGAAATTTGAGGGAGAAAAGTAGCACATAAATATGCCTCTTGCATGATGATCTTTGATTGATCAAACTCTCGAAACCACCTCAAGATTTGTGATCACAATTATTCTAACAGTCTTAAAATGTTGTCTGTTGTATACCATCATTATAGGTGGTCTATATTAACCAATGTCTTAAACCAATTTACAATCGAATGACCTGTTATGTGAAATGAGAAAATTGAAAGAACAAAATAGCCAATTCCATAAGGGTGTGGTAGTAGTTTTTCAACAAAGGAACGATCAAATCAAATTTTTGTTGAGTAAAGATTTGACAGTGGAATAAAGAAATAATCAGACAGCAAATTACACTTTCATTGTAACTATGTGCCTCTAAATGTGGCAGAGCCAAGGGAAAGGGATTAGTGGCTATACAAGAGTATTGTCGGACCACCATAAATGAAGATGGTGATCTCAGTGGTAATGCTGCCGCCAACAACATTTTAAGCCACGAGCCGAGCCATTTTTAAGAGGGAAAAAGATGAAAAATGGATTTATTGTAAATGATGCATAATAAAATTGGTGGGACTACTTGATCTATTGTCAAGAATTGTAGATGGATGATAGGAATAATATTAATAATGCAATCAAGCTAAAGATCCATAGAGTAGCAGCTCCAAACAGACGCACAAACAAAAAAACTGAATAAGTAACTATAGTTGTTAAGGTTTAATATGAAATTTGATGACTAGTTATGAGTGTGTGCTTAATTTTGTGCATTATTCTATTTTAAGTCATGATATGTGCATGAAATATAGTTGTTTGAGTGCTAAGTTTGAGTGATATGTTCTACACTTTGAGTGCTAAAGTCTGCACTATGTGTTCTAATTTGAATTTAAATTCTGCACTTAAAATTCTGCAGTTTCAATTTTTATTCAAAACAATTTGTGCCAAACATAAGTTAGGCATAGAAACATATATAAGTTTAAATTCTGCAATTTAAATTCTGCACTTTAAACCAATTAGTAATGATTTTGAATAGTAGTAATATCATTATAATGCATTTATAAATGTTATTTAATAATTTATATATGAATAGTACTAATATCATTATAATGCATTTATAAATGTTTAATATTTTATATTTTTAAATATTTGAATTAGGAGCTTATTTCATCACTAATGTTGTAGGTAGAATATTGTTGTTTCGAGTCTTTGGAAAAACAACTGCTAAAAAGATTTGGTATTCAGTTTAGAAGTGAGTATTGTTGAAGGTTATAAACTTTCATAGCTTGCTAAGGTTAGTTTAACTTTTTATGTATGAGTATAAGGTTGTTATGATCTTCCTTTTTTTTGTTGTTGTATTTTTTATGTTTATTTAGACTTGTTCTTCTTTAAGGACATTTGTTTTGTGAATCTGCTTTATGACTCTTTTGCATGTTTTGTTCCTTTATGCATAGTGAAACTATTCTGTTTAAGGTTATCTCTTTTCTATTATAAGTTGAATTATGTTATTTGTACGATCACTTAAAGTGCAAACAATTTCCAAAGGGATACACCATTTGGATACATCATGGAGAGTCCATAGGAGAAACTAGTATTATCCCACCTAGTAATGTTTCAAATATAGTTCAAGACAGAGTTGTCGTTGATGATCATATGCAGAACATGATCAATGATGCTTTTGAAGTCGAAGATCCAGCAAACGAAGTACCCATTGAATCAAATGCAGAGATTGATCAGAATGAAGATATAGTACCAAATGCAAGTCAGCAAAGGTACGAAGAGGCCAAAGAGTATTATGAATTAAGTAGAGAGGGAGAACAACTTTTGTATGAAGGGTGTGTTAAATATTCAAGACTATCTTTTTTGGTAAAATTGTATCATATCAAATGCTTATGTGGAATGACTGATAAAGCCATGACAATGGTTTTAGAGTTATTAAAAGATGCATTTGAATTTGCAAATATACCAAATTCATTCTATGAAGCCAAGAAAACAATCACGAAGCTTGGTTTAAATTATGAAAAGATCCCTGTTTGTCCGAATAATTGTATGCTTTATTGGGGTAATAAGGAAGATGAAGAGAGGGAGACCTGTAAAATTTGTAACACTTCCAAATGGAAATCAAAAGCAAAAGTTGGTGCAATTGGAGTGTCTGGTGATGGCAATAATCGAAAGAAAGTTCATGCAAAAGTTCTTCGTTATTTTCCATTAAAACCACGGTTACAAAGATTATTTTTGTCATCAAAGTCGGCCGAGGATATGAGATGGCATGCAATTGATATTAAGAATGATGGAATGTTGAGGCATCCTAGAGATTATAAAGCTTGGAAACATTTTGACTTGACACACACTTGGTTTGCGTCAGACCCGCGAAATGTGAGACTTGCATTGGCTAGTGATGGTTTTAATCCTTTTGGTATGATGAGTACAAATTATAGTATTTGGCCAGTTATTCTCATTCCATACAATACTCCTCCATGGGTGTGCATGAAAGATACATCTTTTATAATGTCAATGATAATTCCTGGTAAAAAAATGCCAGGAAATGATATTGATGTCTACTTACAACCTCTAGTCAAAGAATTAAAGGAGTTATGGGAAATAGGTGTCGATACATACGATTCTTTCAAAAAAGAGATGTTCACTTTACATGCAACTTTGATGTGGACAATTAGTGGTTTTCCGGGATTGGGTACACTTTCTGGGTGGAACACTTACACCGGACTTGCTTGCCCATCGTGTAACATTGACTCTACTCATCGTCGTCTTCCTTATAGAAAAAAATGGTGTTTAATGGGTCATCGTCATTTTCTTGATCGGAGACATAGATTTAGATTGAACAAGGTTCGGTTTGATGGTCAACAAGATATGCGTGGTCCACCTAAAATGTTATATGGGATTCAAATTCTTGAACAAGTTCAAAACATTAATGTAACATTTGGTAGAAAGCCAGAGAAAGAAAGGTCGAGAAAAAGAACACGTGGTGGACGACCTACGCAAGGTGTCAATGAACAATGGAAAAAGAAAAGCATATTCTTTGAACTACCATATTGGAAGGATAATCTTCTGCGCCATAATCTTGACATGATGCATATTGAGAAAAATGTGTGTGATAATATCATATTTACTTTGCTAAATGATAGCACAAAAAGTAAAGATCATCTTAATGCAAGAAAAGACCTTAAAGCTATGGGCATAAGACCTAATCTTTGGCCCAATGAAAATGGAAGAATTTCTCCAGCAGTCTTTACTCTGACTACTAATGGTAAGAAGAGATTTTTTACAACTTTAAAGAATATCATTGTGTCTGATGGTTATTCGAGCAACATTTCAAGATGCATTGACATGGAAAATCTTAAGTTGAATGGAATGTTAAAGAGTCATGATTGTCACATATTGATGGAACAACTTTTACTATTAGCCATTCGAACAACATTACCTGATGATGTTTCAGCTATATTGATTGAATTTTGCTCATTCTTTAGACAATTATGTAGTAAAGTATTGAATGTTGATTATTTGGAAAAATTGCAAAGTCATATTGTTCTTACTTTATGCCACATGGAAATGATATTTCCTCCCTCATTTTTCACTGTTATGGTTCACTTGGTTGTTCACCTTGTTGAAGAAGTTAAACTTGGAGGTCCTGTTCATTATCGATGGATGTATCCTATTGAAAGGTAAAATATGTGTGATCTTGTTCCTTCAATAATTAGTAGTTGACAATTTTGTTGTAACTAATATTATTGTGGTTCAATAATAGGTACTTAGGACAACTTAAATCGTATGTACGTAATAAAGCACGACCAGAAGGGTCTATTGTAGAAGGATACCTTGTACAAGAGATTCTTACATTTTGTTCAAGATATCTAGAAAACAATGAGTCTAGATGGAATCAACTTGGTCGTGTAGATGATGAGCCTATTAATGAGATACAAAGTGACTCACGTGTAGCCGAATAATTTCCTAGAGTTGGAAAACATGTTGGTGGATCTTCATACTACACCCTTACGCCAATTGAAAAGTTACAGGCTCATAGACACATTTTAACAAACTGCATCATAGTTGACTACTATCTAAGGTAAGTAATTTTATTCTATTTGTATTATTTACCAATAAGTTTTTTTTTTTTCTATACATCTAATTTTAAATAACCAAATAGGCAATATAGAAGTATTATTCGAAGCCAAATGAGGAGTGGTGCAAGGAGTGCTTCTGAGGTAGACAAGAAGGTTCATAGAGAGTTTCCTCATTGGTTCTGCAATCGTGTTAGTGTTCATGACAAAATTGGTGATTGAGTTCCTTTGGTTTTTAATAAGAATGTGACTAATTGTATATTTTATGGTGTTTAGATTTGCAACAATCTCGACAACATTAGTGGATCTGATAAAAATGTTCTTGTTAGTCTTGCTCAAGGTCCTTCTGATAAAGTTAGAAGGTTCACTGCATTTAATGTCAATGGATTCAAATTTTGAACATTGGCACGAGACAATTTATTAAAAACTCAAAATAGTGGAGTTTTTGGCATGTTCGGAACACAAAGTTACTCAAGCAATAGTGATGCCCAAATGAGATTTGGAGGGGTGCCTTACTATGGAAGATTGATAGATATCATTGAGCTTTCCTATGATGGCTTCAAAGTACCCATGTTTAAATGCAAATGGGCGAATACCACAAATCCAAGAGGCATTAAGACGGATCAGCTGGGTTTTACCTCTATAAATTTTGCAAGACTAATACATACTGGAGAGCATGAAGATGATGAGCCATATATTAAAGTGTCAGAAGCTTAAATGGTTTATTATGTGGATGATGAAAAGGAAAAAGGATGGAGCATACCTATTCATTTAAAGCCAAGAGACTTGTATGACATGGGTGGAGATGATGAAATTATGGCACCCATTGAACCATACCCATCTCAAAATTTGGAACAAATTTTTTCTAATGAAACCACACATATACAATTGGCAAGAATGGCTACAGATGATGATCCTGAAACTTCAACTTTTAATGACGATTTTGATGACAACAATCATGATATGAATTTATGATTGTTAATAATCCTAGTTTGTTGTTTATGATATGGTATTCTTCAATCTATGTTATTTTTTTACTACTTTTTTTTATTAATGTGTTTAATGTGCTCATTTTTGTTATTATGTTCGTTTTTGTGTTATGCATAATTATGACAATCATCTTTGAAAATCCTATTTGTTTAGCTATTTGCATCATTCTAACTTGGTTGTCATCAATGTTTACAGTGTAAGTGTATTTGGAGTCTCAATCTTGTGAACAAAATGGAATCATCATATGAGGATATTCAGCGCAAAACAATGGAAGAGAATAAAAAAGGATGGAGGCTCTCAATCTAACTCATCTCTCTCAATCCCTTCACAAATCTTCTTCTACCATTTCAAAAACCTCACCGGTTAGTAATAACTAAAAATACTAATAATTTAAGATGTTTCTTATTCGTATGTGTTGATTTTTATTTATTTACATGGATAATAAATTATTGTAGCATTTCAAGAAGGGCCGCTCGAGACTTATATTACCTGGAGATCTTGAAGTAGCCAAAATGAAGCACTTGTGGAGAGATAGTTTACAACCAACAGTTCAAACGACAAGTCTGCCACTTGCCCAAGTGACAACACTGCCACAAATGCAACCGATAGAACCATTACCATCTCCGATGACAGCACCACCAACTGTCGTGCAACCGACAAATCCATCAGTTTCTCAAGCCCAGCCTTCTCAAGCAACAACATTGCTAGAAGCACAAATGATAGAACCACATCATTATCCGTTGACAACACCACCAACTACAGAAGAAACAATTTTCCAAGAAACATCCTCTCACTCTGAAGATGTGGTAGAAGATGAGCCAGAAATTTCTGAAAAACGGAATTCTGCATATTGGGATGTAGAAGTTATTAGTATGTTATCTAATGTCTAATTATATTTATAAAATTAAATTGTTTTACTTGATTATGATATGATATATTTCCTTGAATTATGTGTTAGATGAGGCGGGTCATATTTCAAAGACGCACTTAAGGGTATCAGACGTGCTTAGAGCTCCTCCAAATGTTTGTAGAATAATAACTAGATGGAATTCAACTGGGCAACCAGTAGGATCAGCTGCTGGTTTGTTAGGTGGTTTTTTGGGTGAAATTGTAAGGAAGTTTAAGGATTTTCCTATAATGTACGACAATTGGAAACTAGTTCCATCGAAAAGAAAAGATGAAATTTTTAAGGATAAAATACAGGTATCATTGATAAACAATTGAATATTTTTTATTTATTGTTTTTATTGTAAACTAACTTTTTTTAATGATTATTCTAGTCAAAATTTGTTGTTGACGATGGAGACAACAAAAAATATATCCTTACGAGCCTTGGAAAGAAATGGCGAGATGCACGATGTAGGTTGTTTAAGAAATTTTATAAGTGGGATCTTTCTTTGGAGGAAAACCTACAAAATTATCCACGTTCTATTAATCAAGACCATTGGACTATTTTTGTCCAATACAGGCGTAAGCAGGATACAATGATAATCATTCTTTTGTTACATTGTCATTTATTTTCTATTGTTTAGATTTTTGATGTCATTTGTTATCATTGCAAGAGAAAGCTGATAAAAATGCTGCAAATAGAAAAAAGCTAACAATCCTTCATACATTAGGCTCTAAGACGCTTGCAAGGAAGAGGGATGAGTTTGTAGGATTTCACTCAATCTACTATTGATTGCATATTTAATTGAACAAGTACTTATTACATGTGTTTACTTGTAGGAACTGAGAGATGGTCGAAAATATAGTAGGGGTGAAATGTATTCAATTTGTCATAAAAAGTCTGATGGGTCATTTGTCAGTGATGAGGCCAAGGAAAAATCTGTAAGTGTAAATAATAGAAGTGTTATGTGGTTGTAACTATTTCTTATTGACCACTTTATAAATCAAAGATGCAACTGTTAGTTTTGGTAATAGTGAGTTGCAAAGCTATAAAGTTTCTTATTTGGTTGGTAATAGTGAGTTGCAAAGTTAGACATTTATGTTGCAAAGAGGAATTTAGTTTGCTTCATCTGTTTGCGCAGGAACAATTGCAAGCTGAAATTGGGAAAACTCTTTCTCCAAATGAAGCATTTGTTAATGTTTTTGGAAAAGAACATCCAAGATATGTTCGTTGTATGGGACTTGGAATAACACCGTCTCAAATTACTACATCTACTTCTCACTCTGTAAGATCAATGTCTTCCTCGGAAGCTAATGAAAAGATGGAGAAAATGCAAGCTGAAATCGATAGGCTAAGGAAAAGGGATGCTGAAGTTGATATGTTGAAGGAGCAAATTGCTTTCTTGTTGCAAATGCAAAATTCTAGAGAAAAACAGGTAAATTTGTTTTCATAGCAAACCTATTTAAAAAATCATGTGAGAATTGTTTGTCCTTAGTTAAAAATATCGATTGTGTAATGTTTATTTCTAGCTATATAAGAAATTCGGTTAATTAGTATTTGACAATATTTATCAATATTCATTGAGGTTAATAAATACTTTTTTTTAGGCAACAGACATAGAATCGCCAATAGAAGGTAGACGTTCATTTGGGTCTAGCCACCAACCTGATGATCGTGGAACAACATCATTACGAACTTTTTAGATATTTGGATAAACTTCTATGTTTGATGGAGTTATTTTGTATGTTTAGTCACTCCACTAATGTTTTGAATATTTAAATAACTTTATTTATTATTTCAGTTAACTTCAATGTATGAATTAGTGTTATTTCTTTTGGAAAAAATTATATAAATTGGATTTAGGTACAATTGTTATATAATTATGTATTTAAATTATGTGGATGATATTTATGAATATTTTGTATTTTAATTAATAAAAAATAGGAAAAAAAATTATACCATATTTTATTATTTTAAATTATTAGGTTTGCGACGGTTCAAACTGCCTCCAAATAAATATAGCGACTGTTGATAACTGTCGTAATTTTTTAAAAATAAATAAGCTTGAGTGTGTTAGAAACCGTCGCAATCTGTAGATAGAGGCGGTTAGGAACCGTTGCAAATGTTGCCGACGGTTGGAACGACGGTTTTAGGAACCGTCGCAAACAGGCCTCACGACGCACGGATTTGCGACAGTTGCAGAACCGTCGCAATCATCTTTTGGAGGCGGTTATAACCGCCGCAGATGTGCCTTACAACTGCCGCAAATAAATTATTTTTCTTGTAGTGGTAGGTTGAAGTGTTAGGTCGTTTTCATCTTTTGAGAATGAAGTTGACTATAAATCCATCTTCTTACATCGTACTGGTCATCCTCATACTGATTATCCACGTATTGGCCATCCTTAGATCTCGTACATCCCATCCTCGTACCAGATAAAACTGGCCTCTAACCTCTTTGATTAAAATGCTTTGTTTATTCTTCTTTGGATACCATTTTAACTTCTCATCACGACTAAAAATCATGGTTAGAGTGAAGATGAATATTATGCATCTTTGAAAGTCATCCTCTCAAGGGTTCATCCTATCCTATTGCACGCAGTTCAGAATTCCTAGGAACTTGGACATGTGATGTCTTTTTCTTTTTCCTTTCTTTAAGACATATAAGAGCTACATATTTGTCTTGTTAGCTACTGCCTTTTTGTAGGTTTATGATGAGTCATTTTCAACATGTGAGAGAGATATGTTGGTCACTTTCAATGGTGTTGGGTTGCTTTCCAAGATGTTGACTATAAACCCATCCTAGTGTGAGCCGTCCTCGTACCTATTCTTTTGCTTTTTGACTTTGTTATATCACATGCTTTATTTATTCATTCTTTAATATTGTTTTGTCTTCTCTTATGAATGAAAGATATTTGTTTTGGCGAGGATGAATATTCTGCAGTTTTGAAGTATCATCCTCTCGCGAGACCATCATTAGGAATTTCAATTCTCCAAATTTGAATTAGATTTTTCTCCTTTTTACCTTAATAATTAATAACATGTTTTCTTATATGATTTCACATTAGTCATTAACCACAATCATAACCTTTTTAATAATTTTGTTATCATTCAAACCATTTGAGAGAGATTTTGTCTCAACAGAAATGTCATTTTCTCTATCTCTAACTTACTAAATCAATCAATCATATTCTTTTTCGCAATTTTTATATAGTAAAATTCTTGTTAAATAATTTTTTTTTAAATCTCAAAATTTTGTTTTTAAAAATTTCTATTGACCAAATATTAGTTTCATAAACCTCTTACTTAATCCAAAAAATCAATTACATTATGTTGACTCATTAAAAATTTATCTTAATAAGACTTTTGATCGTGATACTGTGCCACATTCTTGTTAAATAAATTAATTCACATCTTATTGCAATTGATTTCACCGCTCTATTTAGTCATCAACAACAACATTTTGTACTCAAAATTATTGAAACCTCTTGTGAAACTAAATTAATTGAAACCCCAGTTGTTTCACCAAAATGTAGTTGAAAGAGTAAAAATTAAGGACCTTGTCATTAGAGCTTTTGAAAAAATCTTCAATTACAATATCTCTTTAATTTTTTATTTATTAAACCTCTACCTGAATTAAGGATCTTTTCATTAAGGACCTTTTCATTTCATTGTGATTGAGTTTTATTGTATTTGCATGCAAACAAGTTGTTTTTTTGTTTTTTTAATCTAATTTGCATGATTTATATAAAACTTTGGTTTTTACCTCCTTTTATGTATTCTTTACTTGCTGGGATTGACTTTTCGACTTTGTTGTGTTCAATTCTTGATGGGTATATTGAATCATATGATGATAGGGATTTTCTGATACAAATCACTGTACTGGTGGTTCTGTTTTATTTTCGACCAATTTAATTGATATTCTCGTTAGCCTGTTCCAGGATACCTCATTGGATCATCTTTTAAAACCACAAGGTGAATTATCTGAAGCTACGTTTGACAGATATGAAATGAGGATCATGAAAAGAGTATGAAATAAAAGTATGTTATTTATCTACAATACTCATCATGTTTTCACCATTCCTTCTCTAACTTCTGCAACAACTCATGTGTCATTCTGCTGGGTGGTTGGCTATCTGTTATTCAATTGAGATCCTGGGATTGTGAGCATTGAAATAACACTAACTACTTTTCTTGTGGTTATTGAAATCACTTTAAATTTTGTCTATATTGCAGCTAAATACATAGAATTTATGCATAAATTATAATTATTGCTTAAAACTTTTTGTATTTAACATCATAAATACCATTTAATTAAATATGTAATTTCAAAACAAATATTCAAAAGATTTTAAAATACATATTGAACAATTAATTAATTAACTAAGGATTTGATTCATATACATTTCACTGTAAAAAGTTTTTATTGAATAATCACAATCATTAGATTATTAATTGTGGTCCATTAACTTAATTTTACGTAATAATTTAGTTATTCATTTATTTTTCTCAATTTGATCTTTTATTTAAGTTTAAGTAATAATTTGAACCTTTATATCTTAAAATGTCAACAAAGTTATTATTATTATTTTTCCAGAAATTTAGAAAATTTATCACCATTTTCAAACAAAACTCGGAAAATTAGTAATCATCTTCAACAAAATCTATATTTTCATTAAATTCATAACTCAAATATTCAAATAAACTATTTGCATCTCCAACAACAAAAACATCGCATCCATAACTTACATTTTAAGATTTAGGTTAGGGATTTCATTTGAAGAAGGATAGAAAGAAAAATAAGATATCATCTTGGTGATTTGAAGATCAAATCTTAAAGTGTGAGTTCTTTATTTAATGGATTTGATGTTGTTGGAGATGAAGATGTAAATTTATTTGAATATTTGAGTTATGAAATTGTTAAATATATAAATTTTCTTGAAATTGATAATTAATTTTTTAGGTTTTGTTTGAATATTTTTTGAATCTATAAAAAATGATAATATTGATATTTTAAGACAAAATATCAAATCATTACATTTAATTAAATAAAAAATTAAATTGAAAAAAAAATAGTTGACTAAATTATTATCTGAAATTAAGTAAAAGGACATGTATTTTGTAGATTATTAAAGAAATTTGATTTCTATTCTAACAACTTCTAAAGTCATGTTTATATATGATTCTAATGCACTTATAATTGTAAAAATTTGTACCTGAATAATATATAACAATTAAACTCACTAATTAAGCAATAATTTAATATCTTTACAGAACTGTTTTATTTTGTTAATTCTTTTATGAAGGTTTTATTTTGTTAATTGATTAAATTTTAAAAATGTGAAAATCAAAACAAAATTTAGTGTTGGAAAAATATGACTTCTTTTTGATTAACAACAAGAGAATTAAGATCAAATCCAACTAGTTCGACATAATTCCCATATTAATCATGCAATCATTCATACAACTCACACACAACGGAAGTTTAAAATCACATACAGAATTATCAAGAAGCATACAAGAATAAGCAGGTAAACAATGCTGAAAATTAAAGAGAAGGGATAGGAAAGATTGCACCGCGATATATCCTGGTTCAGCCGTTAATCCAACGACCTACATCCAGTCCCAAAATCACAAAGTAATTTCAGCCTTTCACTATAGAATGAATTCGAGTACTTTTACAGATTTTCAGTCTTCTACACGACCTATCAATCTAACTCCCTTCACTCCTATCTTGTCACCCCTTTGATCCTTGTAGTTTATCCCCAAACTCACACAAGATCAAAGTAGACTTCCTCTTGATGATACCACACCAACAAGGATAGCCACCAGTTTCCAAACTGGATTTGTTACAGCATCAATTACAAAAAAATTTCTTTTACATGAACAAAAAAGAGAAGTATCAAGAAATGTGTTCAATCACTCTAGCATCACACAAAAATTTGATTTGCCAATGAATATTTTTTGTGTGTAAAGAAACTTTTCTTTCAAAGTGTTTTCAGAGATATGCAAAATTGAGAGCAAGAGATTCTGAAGAAAATTGTGAAAAGTTTTATGCAAGAGTTATGTTAAAAATGATTTGAAACATCTTATATATATTCAAGGAAAACACCAGGACAGTCGATTGCCCAATCGAATTTATTAGGATATAATCGATTGCTGCATCGAGTGTCGTATTTTCTGTGTTTCTGGAAACTTGAAATATATAAGCTTCACTTGATTGGACAATCGATTGATTCAATTTCTGAATCAGACCTGATGCTATAATTTCCTTTCAATCGAGTGAGCAATCGAGTTATCCAAAACTGGGTGCTCACTGTGACTTGAGAAATAGCATCACTCGATTGGTCAATCGAGTGTCTTGATCAAATTGATTCAGACCTGATGCTATAATTTCTTTCAATCGAGTGAGCAATCGAGTTGACCAAACTGGGTGCTCAATGTAACTTGAAAAATAGCATCAATCGATATGTCAATCGAGTATCGTGGTCAAAGTGACTCAGATACTTTAGACAATCGAGTTGCCAGTCGAGTGGACAATCGAGTGGGCACAAAATGAGTGCTCTCTGTAACTTGAACTTCAGCGTCAATCGAATTGTCAATCCATTTTGCAATCGAGTTGACAATCGAGTGATCCTGTTACAGACCTTAGTTATTTTTAACAGTTTATGTGCCATTCGATTGATGAACCATTCAATCGATTGTTCAGTCGATTGTTGCAGAGTTTGAGTTTCATAACACATGAATGAATGATAAAAGTTCATTGGCAATGACTTGTGTGAGACTCTAGTGATTTGTTTACTTAACTTGATACTTAGACACCTAATACCACTATACAAATTGCATCTTCCTCAAGTGCATCCTCCAACTTTGGTTGATTCCTTGAGTTGCAAGCTAGTGTTCCATGTGTGTTGTGTCTTCATGTTTGCCTGAAATGTTTCTTAATTCAAAACATTAGATAAAGCAAATATTTCATGTGCACTGTATGTTTGAGACTTAAATCAAAAAATAGATCAGGGAAGCTTATAACTTACATTTAGAAAATTAAAAGTTAAAACATTTTGACAAATTAAACGATTATGATAATGATTGGATATAAATATAAAGATGGAGAGAAAATAAAGTTTTGAACTGATATTAGAAAATAAAGGATGTGCAAATTTTTTTCTTCTGAACCAAGTATCCATGGCTGGTAAGATAGTATTAAGTATTAACCAAAGTTATGTTAGTCAAAGTATAACTCAACTTGAATTCTATAAGCACATGTTTGTTTTAGTGGAGGCCAAGACATACACATATTTGTTCTGACAATCGATTTTCCAAATCGATTTCGAGCTTGTTCAGAAATCTTTCATATCAGTCCAGAACCTAAGTTGTATCAGCATCGATTATCCAAAACGATTCTTTTGAATGAAGATTTCAAACAAATTTAAAACAATCGATATTCCAAATCGATTTTGAGGCAGTGTCAGGAGGAATTCTTCAACTTTGAAGTCTGGGTCTAAACTAATCGATTTTCCAAATCGATTCTTTAACCACTAAAACATGAAGTCAGTCGAATTCCATAATCGATTGAATTGGGAAAGTAAGTACATCTGAAGCTTCCTGGAAATGTCAAATCGATTCTCCAAATCGATTTTGAGTGAAAAACTTGAGAAAATAGACATATTATGGGTCAAGTCGACTAGGGCAATCGATTTTATAAAGACACTTTCATGTGTATCCACAGGATAATCGAAGTATCCAGTCGATTAGACACATAACTCAGATCTGACTATGATCTATTATGTCCAGTTTCATCCTAATGTGATGGAAGCTATCCTTTGGCAATGCTTTGGTGAAGATGTCTGCTAACTGCTCAGTTGTGTTGACGTACTCTAACTTGATGTTTCCACACTGAAACTGATCTCGGATGAAATGATGCCGAATTTCGATATGTTTGGTCCGGGAATGCATAACTGGGTTCTTAGTGATACTGATCGCACGTGTGTTGTCGCACAAGATGGGAACAGTTCCTAAGTCCACACCAAATCATTACAATACTTTGTTTGACTAATGAAGATACCTTGCTTGCTTTGGTTAATTTGAAATCCCAAAAAGTATGATAGTTCACCCATCATTGACATTTCAAATTGACCATTCATCAAATTTTCAAAATTTTTGCATAATTTTTCATTTGTGGATCCAAAGATTATGTCATCAACATAAACTTGGACCAACAAGATATCCTTTTCATTAGTTTTTATGAAAAGTGTCTTGTCAACATTTCCTCTCAAAAATTTTTGTGAAATGAGGAAATTGCTAAGCTTCTCATACCAAGCTCTAGGAGCTTGTTTCAACCCATAGAGGGCTTTTGTTAGCTTGTACACGTGATTAGGAAATTCTGGATTTTCAAAACCAGGTGTTTGGCTAACAAAAACTTCCTCTTGGATCTCACCATTGAGAAAGGCACTTTTCACATCTATTTGATAAAGCTTAAAGTCCATTATACATGCATAAGCAAGGAGTATTCTAATGGCTTCTAGTCTAGCTACAGGGGCATAGGTTTCATCAAAATCTATTATCTCCTCTTGGTTGTAACCCTTGGCTACTAACCTAGCTTTGTTTCTAGTTATGACACCATTCTCATCTAGCTTGTTCCTAAACACCCACCTAGTTCCTATGATGTGCTGGATTTCTGGTTTAGGTACTAGCTGCCACACTTTGTTCCTCTCAAATTGGTTCAACTCCTCTTGCATAGCAAGTATCCACTCACTATCTAGTAAGGCTTCCTTAATGTTCTTAGGCTCAATCTGAGATACAAAGGCTGTAAGGTTACAAAAGTGTCTAAGGTTCCTTCTAGTTGCCACTCCTTTTGAGATGTCACCTATGATGTTATCTATGGGATGGTTTCTATTGAACTTCCACTCCTTAGGTAACTCATCTATTCTAATAGGTTCAACACAGTCACTATTTGTTGGAGGTGTAGGTTCCTTTGGGTCTAAAGGTTCAGATTCTATAACTTCATCCAAAGAAGCATCAACATTAGAAGGAGTGTTGTTCAAGTTTTCTTTTGAAAGTTCATCAAATTTCACATGAACTAACTCTTCTATTGTCTTTGTTCTCTTGTTATAGATTCTATAGGCTTTGCTAGTTTGGGAATAACCTAGAAAGATACCCTCATCTGCCTTGGGATCAAACTTGCCTAGGTGTTCTTTACCATTGTTCAAAACAAAGCACTTGCAACCAAACACTCTAAAGTAGGAAATATTAGGCTTTCTACCCTTGTACAACTCATAAGGAGTTTTTCTAAGTATTGGCCTAATCAAAACCCTGTTGACAACATGCGTAGCAGTGTTAATTGCATCAGCCCAGAAATACTTGGGAGTATTTGAATCTTTCAGCATGGTCCTAGCTAACTCCTCTAAAGACCTATTCTTCCTCTCCACTACACCATTTTGCTGTGGTGCCCTAGGGGCTGAAAACATGTGATGTATGCCATTCTCTTCACAGTAAGTATCAAAAGAATCATTTTGGAATTCACCTCCATGATCACTTTTGATGGACATAATTTTCTGACTTGTTTCATTTTGAACTAAGTTTGCAAACTTTTTAAAAACAGAAAATGTGTCACTTTTATGAGTCAGAAAATAAGTCCAAGTGAATCTAGAATAGTCATCGATTAACACAAATCCATATAGGTTACCTCCAAAACTTCTCACTTGGGATGGTCCAAACAAATCCATGTGGATAAGTTGCAAAACCCTATTGGTTTTGACCATATCTATTGGGGGAAAAGAAGACTTGACAAGCTTACTTTTCTCACAAGAATCACACAGCCTATCCTTAGAAAACTTTCTATTAGGAAGACCTATGACTAACTACTTGCTAACAAGTCTATTCAAATGATCAATATGAATGTGTGCAATGCGTTTATGCCATAACCATGTCTCATCAGCATTTGATAATAAGCAACAAACAGAATTAGAAGGCATAGCAGTCAAATCTAGCATACAAATGTTATTAACTCTATCACCTACTAATTTCATACTCTTATCATGCTTGTTCTCAATTATGCAAGAAAGTGGTGAAAAGCTTACTTGAAAACCATTGTCACATAGCTGACTTATACTTAGAAGGTTATGTTTCATCCCTTCCACATATAAGACATTTTTAATTATGGCAGTTGATTCGCTGCCAATGTTACCTTCACCGCATATCTTGCCTTTGTTATTATCGCCATACTTTACAAATCCACCTTCTTTTAGATTTAGGGACAAAAACATTGACTTGTCCCCTGTCATATGCTTTGAGCATCCACTATCAAGATGCCATTGGTGTTTAGTGGATCTCAAGCATACCTGCAATAAACTCAGAAATTCAATTTAGGTCCCCAATTTAAATTGGGTTCTGGGGGGTCAGTTTGAACATCTTGTGTCTTGACTTTCCAAATTTGTTTACATCCTCTATTGGCAAGTCTTTTTAATTTGCAATTGTAAACAAAATGTCCTTTTCTACAACAAAAATGACAAGTAACAGCAGATGATGCATACTGTTTTGGTTTGACAAAGACATTATGCAAGTGGCTGGGTTTCACAAAATTCTGGTTATGCTTAACATTACCATATCCTATGCCATGTTTAGTCCTTTTCTGATTAGCATGCATATTCTGGTTAAAACCAAGTCCAGATTTTATATTGACATTTCTCTAGTTGCTAAGAATATCATTCAGTTTATCCTTGCTACTAGAGAATTTCAATAAATCAGACTTCAATAATGCAACAGAATTCTCAAGTTCAATGCATTTGGCAGATTTATCATGTGAGTCCTTTTTTAATTGTTCACATAAGTCCTCAATATTCCTATAATCAGTTTTCATTTGATCATGCAACATACATTGTTGTTCAAGCATTTTCTTAGTGCTAACTAACTGCTTAACAGATTTAACATATTCATCATGCAGTACATTAAATGCATCTTGCAGTTCATCAAAAGAAGGATTATATTGAGAACTTACCTCACTTTCTGATTCAGAATCCGTGTTAGCCATGAGGCACATATTTGCTTCTTTAGTTTCTTAAGATGTGGAGGATTCTTCATTGTCATTCCATGCAATATATGCTTTTCTGTTTTTCTGAGCTGGTTCCTTGCCTTTAGTTTTAGAATTTCTGTTTTTGTTCTGCAGCTTGTAACAATCAACCTTGATATGACCAGTTTTTCCACACTCATAGCATGTGATTGTCTTACTGTCATTGTTCTTTGAGCTGGATTGTTTTTTGAATTTACTGTCTTTCTTTTTCAGAAATTTCTTAAACTTCTTGACAAGTAATCCAAGTTCAGGTTCCTCATCATCTTCACTGCTTGATTCATCTGAGCTGCTCTCATGTTCAGATTTAGACTGTTGTGTTTGGGCTTTCAATGACAATCCTTTTCGTTTTCTGTCAACTTGCTCAGCTTCATTGAGTCTATGTAGTTCCATTTCATGCTCCCTCAGTTTTCCAAACAATGTAGCTATTGTCATGCTTCCTAGATCTTTCGATTCTGCAATGACAGTGATTTTTGGTTGCCATTCCCTAGTCAAACACCTCATCACCTTGCTAATTTGCTGATCATTATCAATCTCTTTGCCTAAGGCATTTAGGTTGTTGACTATGTGAGTAAACCGGGTCTGCATGTCGTTCACTGATTCTTCTTTCTTCATGCTAAACAATTCGTACTCGTGCATGAGGGCATTTATCCGAGCTCTCTTTACGTCTGTGGTTCCTTCATGTGTCTGCTGAAGCGTATCCCACATCTGTTTTGCTGTCTTGCAATTTGAGACTCTGAAGAATTCATCATGACTCAAGGCTGCAGTGATAATGTTCTTGGCTTTGGCGTTGTACCCAACTTTCTTTTTGTCATCCTCAGTCCAGTCACTTTTAGGCTTTAGGATTGCTGATTCACCTGTACCTGCTATGGTTGGCACAAACGGTCCATTTTCTACAGCATCTAGAATGTCAATACCACTAGCTTCAAGAAAGATTAGCATGCGCTGTTTCCAATACATGTATGCGGCTCCGTTAAAAGTAGGAGGCCTAGCTAATGATGCACCTTCTCCTAGGAAATCAGAAGTCATGATCCTTTTTTTTTTTGAGAAAAACAACTCTTTTAAAAAAAGGCAGGCTCTGATACCAATTGTTGGGGGATACGACCTCTGATTTGCGGAAGAATTATGCAGAATAATGCTTATTCTAACAATATGCGCAGCAGTTTAATAAATTTGAAATTTACTAAACACAAGATTTAACAAGGTCCCTAATAAACAATTCTAATGAATGTCAAACTATATGGATCATGGTATATATGAAGAAATGCACTAGAAAACAATTAGTATCTAAGATGTTGATTTTCATGCAATTATGTCAAGACAATTAATCATGCGAATGCACTTAACATAGAATCTTTATCATGCATTCAATCAATATCAGAAACGTAATAATTGCATAAATTTAAACGAGATAAGAGAAAGAAAAGTGTACGCTGATTTTTATACTGGTTCAGCCGTCTCGTGACGACCTACATCCATTCCTAAGATCCAACTAGATCTTAGCCTTTCCTATAGAACCTCTTAGAATCAGTTTACAGATTTTACACAGCGCCTCGCATCAATCTTAGACTATTCTACATGTTCTATCTTTCCCTCCCTGAATTCCCGAGTTTAAATCCCATAAACTCTACCAAGAATCCAGTCAAGCGTCTTCTCGTTGACAGCCCTCAACCCCGAAGAACACCACTAGTATCTACTGGATTTTCTCAAAGTAATTTGGTTACAGAAAATGATTTACAGAATTTGAAACAGATCAATTATACAAAGTTCTTGATCTTCATTCTTCTCAAAGCTATCTTTCTCAATTCAATCTTTTTCAATCCTCATTGATCACAAATGTTGATTGTTCAAGGCTGAAAAAGATGTTCAAAGTAATATTAGTTGAGAAAGAGTTAGTGGTAAATTGTGTTTTGTGAAAGTTATGAAACATTTATGTCATATGTGTTATGAAGGTTATGTATGAAAGCAGTTTATATAGTTTCTGGAAAAACAACATATGAATCGATTTGTCCAATCGCTTTCGTGAATCTTGTTTTTCTTGAATCTTGAAACTGCATAAACTAATCGATTTAACTAATCGATTAATTTAATTGAGTTCTTCAGACTTGGATGAATGTACATAATTGAATCGATGTTCATAATCGACTTGGCGTGTTTTGTTCAAACAACGAGATCAAAACAATCGATGTACTTAATCGATTCAACCATTTCAGTCATCTCTGTTTCTAAAACTTTTTGTACCAATCGCTTTAATAAATCGATTTCACTTGTTCCAGGGACACAGTGATTTTCAAAAATCGATTTGCCTAACCGATTGTGGACTTAAGTCTGAAGCTTATTTCAACAGTTGGTTCATTCAATCGATTTACCAAGTCGATTGACGCCAAACTTAATTCAACAGAAGTAAATTAGTAGATTGTGCTAATCGACTGTGTATGTTCCAGACCAAGGTTATTTTGAAACTTATTTTAGTAAATCGATTTGCCTAATCGCTTTATTAAAAATTTGTTTGGCTCTGGGACATTCACACTCGATTGTGTCAATCGATGTAGACAAACAAAAATAAAGATTTGATTTGATTAATCGATTTTCCAAATCGATTAGCTTGCAAGGCATGCCACTGACTTGCACATTTTAATTTCAGTAAATGTACCAATCGATTTGTCTAATCGATGTAAACAATCAGTTCAGTCCTGGTGATTTAAACAATCGATCTGCCTAATCGATTTGTGGCAAACTGGCTCTCTGACTTGCACAATTTATTTTCTAATAAGTGTATCAATCGATTTGCATGATCGATTCATAGCCTGTTTAATTTTCCATATGATGTGCAAATCGATTTTGCCCATCGATTGATTAATCCCAGACTGCATAATTTCATTCAACCCTGTTACAGAATCGATTTTACTAATCGATTTGCTTATCGATCTTCAAGCTTTTGCTGATTTCTTGAGTTCCAAGCAATTGTCTCAAGTTTGTAGGATTGAGTTGTTGTTCCTGAAATTTTTCTCAGTTCACAATGTCAGATTTATTTCAAGATGTATGTTTGTCAATAATATCAAAAACGAACATATGTCTAACATAATCCTGTCCTTGATGGGACAAATTTTAAGGAATGGAAAGACAACATTCTGATTGTTCTTGGCTGCATGGATCTAGACCTTGCATTAAGAATTGATCGACCCCCTACTCCTACGGACGCTGGTTCTTCTGAGCAAAAATTAGAGTATGAGAAATGAGATCACTCAAATCACATAAGTCTTATGATCATAAAGCGTGGCATTCCTGAGGTCTTTAGAGGTGCTGTCTCGGATGAGATAGTTACAGCTAAATATTTCGTTGTTGAGATGGAAAAACGCTTTGAAAAAGGTGATAAGGCTGAAACAAGTTCTTTGCTTCAGAATTTACTTTCCATGAAGTATCAAGGCAAGGGAAATATAAGAGAGCACATTATGATGATGTCCAACATTGCTTCTAATCTTAAAGGACTAAAGCTTGAGTTGTCAGATGACTTACTCATTCATTTAGTATTGTTGTCTCTTCCTTCACAATTCAGTCAGTTTAAGGTGACTTATAATTGTCAAAAGGAGAAATGGACTCTTAAGGAGCTCATTTCATTATGTGTGCAAGAAGAGGGCATGCTGAAGCAAGATAGGACTGAAAGCGCTCACTTTACTAGCATCTCTAAAGACAAGGGCAAAAGGAAAAGAATTGAGGAGCCCAAGAACAAAGCTGATGCTAAGGGTCCAGAACAAAAGAAGCAGACTAAGGATAACAACTGCTTCTTCTGCAGGAGTCCTGGACACGTGAAGAAAGATTGTGCCAAATATCACGCTTGGCGTGTTAAGAAAGATATGATTCTGTCTCTGGTCTGTTCTGGGGTTAATTTAGCTTCAGTACCTGGAAACACTTGGTGGTTAGACTCTGGTGCAACTACTAACATCAGTGTTTCAATGCAGGGTTGCCTGAACTTCCGAAAGCCTAGTGATACTGAAAGATGCATCTATGTAGGAGATGGGAAGAAGGTAGAAGTTGAAGCCATAGGAAAATTTAGATTATTATTAAGTTCCGGTCATTATTTGGATTTAGAAGACACTTTTGTTCTACCGTCATTTAGACGGAATTTGGTCTCTATTTCTTATTTGGACAAATCAGGATATTATTGTTCATTCGGGAATAAAGAATTTACTTTGTCTTTAAATTCGAATGTTGTTGGAACCGGTTTACTAACTGGTTATTATAATCTTATAATGAAACCTTGAGTGTGGAATCACGTGGTACTAAGCAAAAAATTGACAATTTCAATTCAAGAGTGCTTTGGCACAAGCGTCTAGGTCACATCTCTAGAAATAGAGTTGAACAACTTGTGTCAGATGGAATTTTAGATTCCATTGACTTCACAGACTTTAACGTTTGTGTAGCATGCATTAAAGGAAAACAGACTAAAGATAAGAAACTAGGCGCATATAGAGCTACAGACGTCTTAGAATTGATACATACGGACATCTGTGGGCCATTTCCAACTCCTTCTTGGAATGGTCAACAATATTTTATATCATTCATAGACGATTATTCTAGATATGTCTACCTTTACCTAATTCACGAAAAGTCCCAATCAATAGACGTGTTCAAATCCATTAAGGAAGAAGTTGAGAATCAACTTAATAAGAGAATTAAAAAGGTCAAATATGATCGTGGTGGTGAATACTACGACAGATATGACGGTTCAGGTGAACAACGTCCGGGACCATTTGCCAAATACCTAGAGGAATATGGAATCGTCCCACAATACACTATGTCGGGGTCACCCAGCATGAATGGTGTAGCTGAAAGACGAAACAAGACTATTAAGGATATGGTAAGGAGTATGATTTGTCATTCCACCTTGCTAGAGTCACTCTGGGGAGAGGGATTAAAAACAGTAGCATACATTCTTAATAGAGTACCAATAAGGCAGCGGCTAAAACACCTTATGAGCTTTGGATTGGGCGTAAGCCTAGTCTGAAGCACCTTCATGTTTGGGAATGTCCAGCTGAGGCAAGGCCTTATAGGCCGAATGAAAAGAAATTTGAACCCCGAACAATTAGCAGCTATTTTATAGGGTACTCAGAAAAATCAAGGGGCTATAAATTTTATGATCCTAATTTGAGAACAATTTTTGAGACGGGAACGGCAACGTTCTTTGAGGATATTGAGTTTGGGGGGAAGATTAAGGCTAAAGATTTTGTCTTTGAGGAAGAATCGGTAACAATTCCAGAACTGATTCTTCCACCAATTGACTTTCCCATTATTGAACAAACTCAAGATGATCTGGTTGTTCAGGAAGAACAAAATCCAGATCAAATTCAAGATCCTCAAGAACAAGTGCCTCAAGAGCCAGCTTCATTGCGGAGATCCATTAGAGAAAGGAAAAGTGCTATTTCGGATGATTATGTAGTATTTATCAATGAGGTAGAGGAAAATGTTGGCATGACGAAAGACGACCCGGTCAACTTTCATCAAGCCATGCAAGATTCCCATTCAGATAAGTGGATCGAAGCAATGAATGAGGAGTATAAGTCTATGCAAGACAATTCAGTTTGGGAACTTATCCCTTTACTTGAAGGAGTGAAACCCATTGGTTGCAAATGGATTTTTAAAACCAAGCAGGATTCCAATGGTAATGTGGAGAGATATAAGGCACGTCTTGTAGCTAAGGGCTATACTCAAAAGGAAGGGATTGATTATAAAGAGAATTTCTCTCTGGTTTCATCGAAGGACTCTTTAAGAATAATCATGGCTCTTGTTGCTCACTTTGATTTGGAGCTTCATCAAATGGATGTAAAGACAGTGTTTCTCAATGGCGACATTGATGAGACGATCTATATGGTGCAGCCAGAAAACTTTGTGTTGGGAGACCCAAAGAATATGGTGTGCAAACTAAGAAAATCCATTTATGGGCTAAAACAAGCTTCTCGTCAATGGTACCATAAATTTCATCAAGTAATTCTCTCATTCGGTTTTGAGATGAATACAGCTGATGATTGTGTGTATCATAAGTTCAGTGGGAGCAGACATATTTTCCTGGTCTTGTATGTTGATGACATACTGCTTGCCACTAACGATATAGGCATGTTGCACGAAACTAAGAAATTTCTATCAAAGCATTTTGAGATGAAAGATCTTGGTGACGCCTCTTTTGTATTAGGAATTTAAATACACCGAGACAGATCTCGAGGTATTCTTGGATTGTCACAAAAGAGCTATATCGATAAGGTTCTCAAAAGATTTGGGTTACAGGATTGCAAACCAGGGGACACCCCAGTTGCTAAGGGAGACAAGTTTAGTCTCAAATAGTGCCCTAATGGAAGTTTGGAAATTCAAGAAATGCAAAAGATCCCTTATGCTTCAGCTGTAGGGAGTCTTATGGATGCCCAAGTATGTACGCGTCCAGACATAGCATTCATAGTAGGGATTTTAGGCAGATATTTAAGCAATCGAGGTCTTGACCATTGGAAAGCATCCAAGAGGGTCATGAGATATTTGAAGAGAACAAGAAGCTACATGCTCACATATAGGAGGTCAGACCAGTTAGAGATCACTGGGTACTCTGACTCGGATTTTGCGGGATGCCAAGACAGCATAAGATCAACTTCAGGCTATGTCTTTCTATTAGCTGGTGGAGCAGTTTCTTGGCGTAGTGCCAAGCAAGGTCTTACTGCTTCATCAACCATGGCAGTAGAATTTGTAGCAATTCATGAGGCATCTGACCAAGGCATTTGGCTGAGAAATTTTGTCACGGGGCTGCAAATAGTTGAAGGGATTGAAAGACCACTCAAGTTGTATTGTGACAATAGATCAGCAGTCCTGTATTCTAACAATAATAGGAGCTCAACCAAGTCAAAGCACATTGACATTAAGTTCCTAGTTGTTAAAGAGAAGGTACAAAGTGGACAGATATCCATAGAACACTTAAGGACAAAATCCATGATTGCGGATCCGCTCACTAAAGGTCTACCACCCAAGGTCTTTCATGAGCATACTGCTCACATGGGTGTGCTACAGTTTGAGGAATCTTGATTTTTAGTGGGAGTTTCGTCCATTATGTAATTTATGTTCTATGTTTAATTGTAAAGTACAAATACATTGTATTTGGATTTTCTAATCAGAAATAAAGTTTAAAGTATTCAGTTTTGGTTACTTTGTACATTTAAGTTATGGTATGATCTCATTCGGTAAAGTAGGACCAATTGAAAATTGACATGCATTAACCAACTTCATGTAATTTTCATGCTACACTTTTCATAATGGGTCTATGTCATTTAGTTGTGTCAGTACGAGTGATCTTTGATGGGTTTAGTTATGCTTATTATGACGAAAGCCTCTTTAGTTCCATGTGTTGATATGATTAATGGACGAGACAATTTGGATTATGCTCAAGGTAATTATAATGACATTTTTGACGTCATAAAGTCTAACACACTCCTAAGGATACATGTGTGACCAGTGGGAGATTGTAAGATTTATGGGTCACATATGTAATTAATTAATAAAGTGTGTTAGGGTCATTATATAATTAGCCAATAAACTAGGGGTCAAATAATATATAATAGTTTATGGCTAAAGAGCATAATAGTTATGAAAATTAATAGTGTAGATACTAGACAGTTTCTGATTTAATGAGGGGCTGAATTAGAAATACTGCAATTTGGGATATAACTAATAATAGTTATATATAGGGGTAGTGGTCCCCAAGGCAAACACAATAAGACTATTCAGTTTCACAAACCAAAAGGAGAAAAAACTCTCTGGTTCTCTCTATCCCCATCAAGAGAGCAAGGTCATCAGGGTGTTTTGCTGAGGAAGATCACCCAACCCATTGGCTCTATCATCATCATCCCAGGATTTCATCAATGGCAATTCCCACAAGTACGCTTCCACCTTTGGTTATTCATCATGTAATTGGCATGGATTGTTGAACACAACGTTATAGGGTTTTCCAACAGATAACTGTTACTAGTTTGTCCATGTTAAATGCCAATTATATATGCACTTACTTCCTCAATGTTGCATCTAAGTCTTGTTCCTCCTTGTAATTAAAAGCCTCATCAAACCCAAACTTGCTCTTCAAAATGTCAACCTTATTTATTACACAAGAAATCAAAATAATCAATTGTGTTGTTTACTATTCAAACTAGACAAATGCAAATTACTCTTGTATAATGCAAAAGTTCAATCTATATATACCTTATATTTACTTCCTGCACTTCCAACAACATAACAACCCATCAATTTTGCTAGTTGGCCAACAAGTTGACCAACTGCACCAAATGCTGAAGAGATAAACACATAATCTCCTTTTTTAGGGACACCAACCTCATAGAAACCTGCATAAGCAGTCATACCAGGCATACCAAGTACTCCAGTATAATATGAAAGAGGTACATCAGTATGCTCAATTTTGATGAGACTCTCAGTCTTTGTGATGATGCTATACTCTTCCCATTTGGTCACTCCCCACACCAAGTCTCCTTTTTTGAACTTTGGATGTTTAGACTCCAACACTTTGCATACTCCATATCCAACAATTGGCTGAGACAAACATTTTAACATCACAAAATTAAACCTTTAGAAGATACAAAATGTTTAAATATTAAAAAAGTTGTGTAATTGAGCTTACTGAATGAGGAGAGAAGGAATAAAAGAGGCTATTTCTGTCTGTTCTCTTGGTTCCTCTCAAGTAAGGATCACAAGATAAAATCAGGTTCTTAACCAATACAGCTTCTGAAGCTAGCTCTTCAGAAAGTTGTAAACTTATGGTAGAGCTTTTTAAATACATGTCTGTTTGTTTTGGATTGCCAGTTATGTAGCCTGAAGCTAGAATCTTTTTGTTACTCACTTGTGCCATTTTGCAGAACCTCTATAATATTGTGCAGATGTTTGAGCTGCTTATTTTCCTATGTTATGTATTTATACTCATTGCATGAGAATAATCTATGTAAGAGGTCAACCATTGACTCTTCAATTTTATCATATATCATATATGGACACTTGTAGACTTTACAACTGACTTTTCTTGTCTTGAGTACTTTGGTACGTCAGTGCTCACCTAATCATTATGAAGCTGATTCATTCTCATTATGAAACATATTATTACTGTTTTTAATTGTCGCTTTTGTATACAAAAATTGTTTCTATTTATTTGTAGTTTTTAAAGTTCACTGTATAAAAAAAAACATATAATGAATGAAGTATGACCAATATATCATATGGTCGTTGCTGGCATGCGTGAGTGCTCACATCATTAGTCAGTAATCAATACAATGAATTCAATAACAACTTTTAAATCATCAAGCAAAAGTGGTTTTTGTGAAAAACTTCTCAAAATAATTTTTAATTTTAATCACTTTTGAATTTTATCATCTAAAAAAATTGTAGTAAATATATGAAATATTTTAAATGATATTTTAAGATAACTTATTTAAATTAATTTTTTGTTTGAAGTTTTATTTTTGAATTTTTTTAAAACGTTATAATAAAAAGTAAAAATACGATAAAAATCATTATTTTTAAAATCTTAAATAACTTCTCCACACATTGATCTATAACTTCTCCACCTTGTTGAGTTAGAACTAGTTTAATTGAATGACCCACCAATCATGAATGAAACTAACTTGATTTGTACTGCAAATTGAAAATGAAGAAGCTAGATAAGAGATGAGATTAGGATTTGAGATTGAACTAAGGTATTTAACAATTGTGACCAAAATACAATTTTGTATTTGAAATTTAATTTTCAAAATAATTATGAAAGATAGAAACTACTATCAATATAGTACTCGGTGGATGTTCACTTCTATTGCATTTCATGTTTCTATAACTCTCATTTCATTAGTCATTAGTGAGTAAGTGAATTTATTAAGTATTAGTGGTCATGGTCGTTCAGTTACTTTTTAATTTTAGTTAGTGACCTTTATTTTTAGTGTTAATGTGATCATTCACATGTTTGTAACCTATAAATTTTATGTCCTATGAATATGTCTCATTTCCATTATAAAATAGACATAATTGAAGAGAATAATGCAATACTATATTTTTTTTTTCTTTTCTAACTTTTACTGCAATCTCTTTTCTTTATTTTATTTTTATCTTATTTTGGTTAATTTTATAATACCTTATCAACACGAAACTCTATCACATGAGTGATGACATAATCAACATAGATGTTCTATTTTAAGTATATTTATGTTATTATCTTCTTCTTGTGAT
>JBBPBT010001050.1:1042773-1052862 GCA_037974875.1 Cicer bijugum
AATTTAATAATCAAGCATAATTGAAGGATTGCTCAAAGAAAGAATTGTTCTTAATAGATGTTTATAACAATTATTTGTTATATAGTTCCTAAAGAACATATATTCAAGAATTCCAGTAAGATTGCATAAAATAGGATTTTGTTTTTTTTACTATCATTAAAAATTTTGTTATAGTTTTCAAAGAATTAATATTCAATCGTCCTTGTAGGATTATTCATTATATATCTTTTCTTTGCTATAGTTTGAAATTTTGTTATAGTTCTCGGAAAACTAAATTATTATACCATGATTAAAGCTTAAAATATATATTTGATCTTAGTATTTCTATACTACTCTAACTCTTGAAATAATATAAAATTGAAAATATATTTTCAAGAATATTTTGAAAGATTAGTCACATTTGTAATAAATTGATCAACAAGATAGTAATAGTTGATTAAAAATGTGAAATATCATGTGATATTATATATATACATAGGCATGGCAACAGGGTGGGGCGGGGCGGATTTCGCTTCCTCCACACCCGCACTCGACTAAACGGGGAAAACCCGCACCCGCCCCCGTTACATAGCGGGTGTAAAATTTAGACACCCATCCCCACCCGCAACGGGTCTCGGGTTTCCCCGCCCGCACCCGCACCCACTCATATATATAAAATTATAAATTAAAAAATCATATTTATTATAATAAAATAATTATTATTAAATAATAATAAAATTAAAAATATTTTCTATAAAGATAAAATTATAATTTTTAATATTTAAGAAAATATTAAATATATTTAATATATATATGTATATAAAATTTAAAAATTGCAATAATATTATTTGCGGGGCGGATGCGGGTGCAGGTGCGGGTGGATATCATCACCCCCAAACCCGCCCCCGCCCTCGAATTTTAATGTCGGGGAAAATCCGCACCCGCACCCGCATCCAATTAAAGCGGGTTTTCCCCGCCCAAATCAAGCGGGTTTGAGTGGGTACCCGCGGGTGCGGATTTTATTGTCATCCCTATATATATAGACACCAATGTTATGGTTTGAAATTGTAGAGACTTTATTGATGTTGATTAGAGTTGTCAAAAAAGCCCCCAAATTACAAGGCTCCCTTATTTTTTTTCTTTTATTATTAGGTCCCCTATTAAAATAATATTTTAAGGGGCCTCATAATTTCGTCTCATTATTTCATAGGGCCTAAGGGAGGGGGCTCTAAGGGCCCATAGGCCCCCAATATTTTGTTAATTTTAAGATTTTTTTATAAAAAAAAAAATCAGAAACTTTTTATCGAACAAAAATGTAAAACTTTTTATCGAAAAAAAATGGAAAATTTTTATCGAAAAAAAATCGAATATTTTTTATCTAAAAAAATCAGATATTTTTTACCGAAAAAAATTGGAAACTTTTTTTCAAAAAAAAATCGGAATTTTTATCGAAAAAATCGGAAATTTTTTATCGAAAAAAAATCAGAAATTTTTTATCAAAAAAAATGTGAAATTTTTTATCGAAAATAAATTCGGAAATGTTTTATCCAAAAAAAGTCGGACATTTTTTATCGAAAAAAATTGGAAATATTTTATCAAAAAAAATCGGACATTTTTTATCGAAAAAATATCGGAAAATTTTTATCGAAAAAAAATCTAAAATTTTTTATCGAAAAAAATCGGAAATTTTTTATTGAAAAAAAATCGGACATTTTTTATCGAAAAAAAAATTGGATTTTTTTATCGAAAAAAAAATCGGACTTTTTTATCGAAAAAAAGTCGGATATTATTTATCGAAAAAAATTCGTAAATTTTTTATCGAAAAAAAATCAGAAAATTTTTATCGAAAAATGTCAGAAATTTTTTATCGGAAAATTTTATCGAAAAAAAATCGAACATATTTTATCGAAAAAAAATAAATCGATTCTTTTTTTAAAAAAGTGGGCCTATGGGCCTCCCAGGCCTCCAAATTTTTAGAGGGCTTTTAATTTAGGGGGCCTTGCTTTTAGGGGCCTTTTAAATTATTAATTTTTTTTTGTTCCTTCAAAATGTGGGTCGTGGCCAATAATTAGGAGGGCTTATCAAATTGACAGCTCTAATGTTGATACTGATATATAGCATGTGAATGTGATAAAAATTTCATGAATATAATGGTATGTTAACTCGTATATATTGTGGTGGTGTTTAATATCTTAAGTATAACTTATTTTCTTATTAGTGCTTAGAATTATATGTAGAAACATAATTTTATGGGAAGAAATGAAAACAAGAACATGTGATACGGTTCCTAAAAGAATAACATACTTTTGTAATTTTAAATTTTCTAAAAATACTTACCTTCTTCCTTATAATTTGAATTCTAAGATATATTATATTCTAGGGAGAAAGAATAAAAAGAATAAGAAAAAAAAAGTTTATCTTTTTCTTTGTTCTTATTCTTCTTGTTGTCTTGTATCAAATACAAAATAATATTGGTAATACTTATTAGTTTTATGTTACAATTTCACTAAGAATTACAAGCAGGATATTTGTCTCATAAATTTGACATTTGAGAACTAAGAAGTAATATATGAGCAATTTCTTTATGTATTCTTAATCTAATTATTGTAAACTATCATTCTATTTTTGTTGAATATAATTTAATATTTAAATTTTCATTATATAAGTTATTTAAATAATTTTGGTCTAATATATGCATTGTTAACATTATATATTTGGAGATAAGTTTTATTGATAATTTAGTTGCTAAATTATTATGTTGTAAATTCTAACTTTTATTTTATTTTGTGTATTTTATTTTGAACAATTTTTCTTATGAAAAATAAAATATGTATGTGTGATTTATAGAGTTTTATTGGTTCAAGAGAATTTTGTGTTCTCATTTACTTATATGTAAAATATTGTATTTAATATATGCATATAATAATACAAAAGGTAAATCAAATATTTAGAATATTGTGATTTTATTTGGATGAATTTGTTTACAAATAATGATTGTTAATTATTTAAATGAATCAGAACAATTGAAACACATATTATTTTAAACTTGAAGTTGACACATCTTATTAAATTTATTGTTGGTAAGACTGATTTGATCATCATAAATCTATTATGATGCGAAAAGTAATTACCAATATATGTGAACATATGTTGAAGAATCAGACGATTCTTTGATTAATTAACTTTTTTGTATTACTAGTTTAAAAAAAAAAGTTGACAATTTGTAGGAATGAGTTTCTGTCATTTATAAAATGTATATGAGGTGGTATTTGTAGATCAATACACCAAAGTAGGTATGTTGTCTACTCACAATCCGAAATTTGTGAGATTGTTGTTCCACTAATTTGACTAAGAGATTAATTTTCTCATAAGTATTGTATTGGAATTGATATTGAACTTCATATAGCATATGCTCATAAAAAAAAAAAAAATAGAATTGAAGAACCATTTTATTAGAAGTTTAATGTTGATTTTAAAATCAACACTTATGAGATTGTACCTTACAAATTTTACTTGGAAACATTGAATGTATGTCAATATATTGATTTTTATCAAACCAACAAGTTACTACATGTAAGTCCTCCCCTTAATGTATTCTCAATTTTGGGTTAATAATCTAATATTTCTCATCTAAGAATTTTTTTTAGATGTATTGTACATATATCAGTTGCTCCAATATAATGCACTAAGATGTGACATAAATGAATATCGAGAATACATATTAAAAATGAAATCTCCATTTATGATAGAGTATATTGAGCCAACAAATTAGAGACTTGTTTTCAAATGAGTTTGTTGATTATCTTTTGATGAATTAATATTTCTGATAGTAGGGGGAGAGAATAAGCAGCTGAAAATGATAATTGAAATATATTATATTATCTCATCTTGATCCTCATACAAACTAGTGTGAGTGAGAAGTTCAAAAGATAACTTTTGCAAAGGTTGAAAATTCAATTGTCAGCTGCTAATACTCGAATCAAAATTAAAGTCCCCCGTGGACAATGTATCATTACAAGTGAGTACCCATGCATGAAGCATGTTATATTTCTCGCCTCCAAAGATAAAAATTCTGAAATAAAGATACGAAAATAATATCACATGCACTTCTATTTTGAAAAAGAGAAAGAAAAAAAGTCATTTTACAAAGTTACTATCAATCAATGATTTTCAATAAAAGATTATTTTTCGTCGTTTCAGATATTATTGTCTAAATGAAGGGGATAAATAAATAAATATATGCTGCACTATTTTTTCTTTCACTTAGGTTTTATCCCATTTGATTTTTTTAGTAAGATTTTTAATGAGGTAGTATCCTCACCAAAAACATTGTACTCTTTTTCTTTTACTTAATTTTTTTTTTCATTGGTTTTTTCTAATAAGATTTTAACTAGACACATCCTCAATAAACATCCAAGGAGGAGTCTTATGAATACAATATTTAGTGAATGTCCACTTATGTTGTCTTCTACATTCCTATGACTCTCATTTCATTAGTGAGAAAGTGAATCTACTAAATGCTAGTGATCTTTAATAGTATGGTCATTCACTTACTCCTTAATATTAGTTAGTGGCCTTTATTTTTAATGTTAATGTGATTATTCACATGCTTGTAACCTACAAGTTCTATGTCATGTAAGTAAGACTCATTTTCATTGTAAAATAGATACAATTGTAGAGAATAATGCAATATTATACTTTTCTTCTCTTTTTTATCTTTCACCGTTATCTAATTTCTTGTATAATTTATCTTTATCTTATTTTGGTTAATTTCATAATAGAAACTAAATTTTAAATCAATTACAAGTTATCGAGTTTGACCTCTTACTATAAATAAGTTTTTTTTTTTATCAAATTTATTTCTCGGTCCAACTCTAAATCATCAAAACTTATTTCCTCTAAAAATCGAAGCATCTGAGAAAAGGATTTTATGAAAATATGGATGGTGTGTTTGCAAAATGAACTGGTGTAAATAGCAGTATCTTACACTACTTTCGCTCCTAAGAAAATATTTAGCTTAATTGTAGTTTTGGTCCCCCTATTTTAGTTGAATCTCGAAAGTAGTACCCCTATTTTGTTTCTCCCTAGTTTTGGTCCTCCAAGCAAAATTTTGATTTAAAACTTCATGAAATTTTATTTTTTAAAGCCGTTCTACATCATTTATGATCATATATTTCAGGTACAATTGTTGCAAATGAAATCTTGAGGCATGATGTGACTTAAATAAATGCAAAAAAAAAAATGAAATTTCATGAAGTTTTGGATCAAAATTCTGCTTGTGGGACCAAAATTGGTAAGAAACAAAATGAGGGGACTACTTTCGTGATTCAGCTAAAATAAGGGGACCAAAACGGCAATTAAGTCAAAATATTTTGATGTGACTCTCCCTAATTTATGATCCAGAGTTAGGTGTATAACAATTTGCAAATGATATGTATCTTTCATTGGCCAGATTTCGGCCATACAGTTTGATTCATCGATATATTCTCATTTAAAAAAAAACGAAAATTTTACTAAATATCTTATGTTTCTACTCTGTCTCTATATTTTATAGAAATTATTTATTTTCTAAATAATAATAAATTTTTTTATACCACTAAATTTAATTTGAGTTTCAAAAGATTTAAATTCTTTTATTTTGAAATATAAGTTTTTTAAAAAAAAAATTAAACTTTATATTAAAAAATTTGAAAAAAACATTTCAATAAGAAATTTAATTTTTTTGAAAACATAGATGTATGGAAAAACTTGAAACAAATTTTCGATACACAAAAATTATATTGGAAAACTTAAAAAAAAAAAATTCGATATACAAAATTCAAATTTTTTAAAATATTTCAAAACTCGTAAATTTTTTTTTGATATATTAAGTTCAAATATTTCGAAACATGTGAGTTTCAGAAATTTCTTTTTTAATTTTTTTAAAATTTAAATTAAATTTAATAAAATAAAAATAAATTATTTAAAATAAAAAAAGAAATAAAATAAGTAATTTTAATAAAATAAATACAAAATAAAGTGTTTAAAGAAAAGGATACTACTTTTTACCTTGCAGTTCTAAAAAAATTTCAAAAAATTATACTTTCAAAGGGCATAAATTGTTTGGAAGTTTATTTTTACGTAGCACAAAATTTATGTTTTTATTTGTATGCATATATTCGAACTTATTGAAATGGACTTCTATAACTGCTCCACAAACAATGTTGTGAGGAGCATTATTAGATCTAACCGGTTTTTCTCAGAATTTGTTTGTGATGGTGTGTACCTTCTTTGGGCTTGCCTCAAATTTTGTAGCATTTTCAACATTCGACTAAAAAACCAACAACAAAGTAAAATACAAAAATATCATCATATTTGTCGGTGTAAATATTTTTAAAATTAAATAAAATTTTAATGTTTTATTTTTAGTTTTTTATTTATTTTTATTTTTAAATTATTTAAAAAAATTATTTTTATTTTTTATCTCTGTTTTCAAATTAACTCATGTTTATTATTCAAATTTTTAAATAATTATTTTTATTAATTTTTATAATATTATTATCTCTTCAAAAAATTTATAATTTTTTAGTACACAATCAATTAAGTATAAACTTTTTAAATATTTGACACTTCAAAATTCATATTTAATGCATTGCATCTCTTTTTTAACAATTCTAAATTTTTATAAAGGAAACTCTTAAATTTATTCTAAAATACATAGAAAAAATTATTAAAAAACTCAAATGATAAACATGAGTTAACTGAAAAAGAGACCAAAAACAAAATTGAGAATTTTTCTAGAGATTAAAGATAAAGAATTTTTTTAGAGACTAAAAATAAAACTTTAAAATTTTATAAAGATTAAAAACTTATTTAATCTATATTTATATCCAACAAATTAATTATAATGATCAAATTATTGAAAATATTTAACTTTAGTGGTAAGTACTCATAATTACTCAAAAGTCACACATAAAAGTATTTGTGTATGGCATAAGTTGTTCGTGTAACATATTTTACGCTAACAATTCATTAAAATCAAATGAAATAATTATATCATTTATTTTATTAAAAATAATGTTTTTAAAAAATGTCACTTTTGCTTAAAAAAAACCATTGAAACTCCTTAAATTTCACAATAGATCAATATTACTTTTATTCATTGGTTTAAGAGTAATTTGCGTTGTTTCATTTTTTTTTTATTAATACTTATTTTTTAATTGAAATTAAACATAATAGAATATTTATTTTTCACAAAATAATTGAATATTTATAAATTAATATTAAAATAGTTTGTATTAATTAAATCTTACGAAATTATTAATTATAAATAACAAAAATAATATAGATGGGAAGGTAGTTGTTTATGCTTCAAGGTAGTGGAAGATACATGATGAGCAAAACTATCCAACTCGTGATTTAGAGTAGTATCACAAAAGATAGAGAAGAAAAACAATCTTTAAAGGAGAGTTTTGAACTCTACTAGGGCATGAATTTTACGTTCAACATGACTCAAATATAACATACGATGTTTAGTGTCTTTGTTCAAAAGGATTTGATAACATTCATTTCATGAATCATGGTGTGTGTGCCATTTCCTAAAGAAATATATTTTTCGTTTCTACAACACCATTTTGTTGTATGTTCTAGAAGATAAATGGTGTAGAATTTTATTCTCTTCACATAGTTTTACAAAAGGTTTATTTTCAAATTCTCCACCATGATCACTACGAATAGTTGTATTTCAAAAACTTTTTTTTGCACTTGTTTATAGAAGGTAGTGAAAACTTTATGCTCAATGATGTTTAGCTACTTTGAAGCAAATGATGTTTAGCTAGTTTGTTTCCCTTTCTAACATGTCTCGCATAGAACATCTGATTCAAATGATAGATTTGGCAAACCTCTCACTACGTTAAGTCTTTTCAACTTTGAGATTAATCTCAAATTGGCATGTCCTAATCTTTTGTGTCAGATCAATTATTCTTCATTCACTGACATAAGATATTTTACTTCTTGTTTTTCCAAATTTGACAAATTTATTTTGTAAAAATTGTTTTTCCTCTCACCAGTAAATAGTATGAATCCATCTGTTTGACTAAAGGCCTTACATGATTGTTGATTGAGGACAACATCATAACCATTGTCACATTATTGACTTATGCTCAATAGATTATGCATTAGTCTTTTTACAAGTAGAACACTTTTAATAGAAGTAAGAAAACTATTACCTACTGTGTTATGCCCAATGATCGTACCCTTCTAATTACCTCCATATCCTATGAGTCCTTCGTTCTTGAGGGTCGACTGTTGGAACATAGACTTTTCTTCCGTCATGTGTTGTGAACATCCATTGTATAGGTACCATAACTAGTATTTTAACTTTGTTGCTAAGGATATCTGTAAGATAAATTATTTTATTTTTAGGTGTACCCAAATTTAGTTGGGGTCCTGGTTTGTTAATTAGTTCTAAAAGGTGTCTTGTTTTTTCATGTATTTTTTGCATATGATGCAATATAAGGATTTTAAGGTTCATGACAAGGAAACTGTACACTTAATTAAAATTATTAATACTATAAATTGTTTCCATAATTTTTTTTTGTTATCATCAAAATATTTAAGGATTATTGTTCTTCGGCCCAGATTGATACTAACAACTACCAATCACCAATTTTTAGTCAAGAGAGCCTATAATAACCTTATGACCTAACAAGTTGGAGACTAGCTGTAGATTAGGCCAATGTGTGGAAATGGTGCGACCCTCATAGAATTAATGTTTTTATGTGCATTATTATGCATGAAAGAATCTTGACTAACTAGAGAAGAAGCATATGAAATACTATACTGATATTTCTTCTACATGTTCTTGTGGTTTGTGTAAAGAAAATACTTGCATGTCCTCTGAGACTACATTTATGCTACCCGTATTTGGCTGCACTTATTGGAAGTGAGTTGAACAATTTGCTTTTTGATGACTTGTCATGCGGAGTGTGTACACAATTATAATACAATGTTAAATATTATATTATTAGTGTATTTTGATACTAGTAGATTCTATTGAGAATATGAATTTTATTTATATATGACAAATTAGTGGAAGTGTATATGTGCATAATTGTAATCAATGTTATATTGTCGTATATTTTTGCGCACACTATAATCTATGATATATTTCAAGAGACATAAAAAATTAGTCTTATTCTATTATAATGAAATTTATACAAAAATTCGTTTAAACTCATCAAACATAATAGTAAGATGCTTAAGTAGAAACATAATGTTAATATTAATGTTAATATTTCTATCGAATATGACATTATATTATTAAATTACTTATAGATTTTATGGTCACAAATGTATGTTTATTATTGACATTCTTGTTATCACATTATTTCATATTGTTATTTTATATTTAAATTAAACATCTATGATAATCCAATTGGAGATATTTGATCTCCTTTTTTTTTTTTAGATTTCCATAATCAATATTATGATAAAATTTCAATTAATTAGTTGTTAACTGTGGTGTTTAGTGTCGTGGAACATTTATTGATTTTGGCTAAATATTATTACTCTTAGAATGAACTATGCCTATATGCCAGACCAGTGATATCCTGTGAATCCAACCCAATTGGACTGGACCCCGCACCAATGAAGACGCCTCAATTTTTTTTTGGTTAAATATGTAATTAATTTTTATAAAATTATGATATTTTAAGTTTAGTTTCTTTAATAAAATTTATTTACTTTTAGTTCTTATTTTGATTTTATAAGAGCTTTTTTGAAGGACTAAAAATATGATTTTTTTTTTACAAATTTTTTTTAAAATAGAGACTAAAAGTGAATAAAAATATTTTTAAGGACTAAAAAATTGAGAATTTTTTTAAAGAGACTAAAAATAAAATTTTAAAATTTTATAGAGACAAATTTTATTTTACTTTTTTTAATTATTAAAATTCCACTTTCTTTTTATTAGAATATAATTTTTAAAATTAGAATATGATATTTAAAATGCTTAAAATGACACTGTCTATACGTAAATATTGTTCTTAAACTTAGGTGTATATTCTATAACATTTATGAAATTAAAAACTCATTGACAGAAACACTGCACACCTACTTATGAGTATTGTA